>BGPR01003041.1:88532-151401 GCA_013235015.1 Araneus ventricosus | reverse complement strand
TGCATGATTAAATCCTCTATAGCTGGCTGCAAAGCTACAATGACAGCAGCATCTCGAGGCGGCATTTTAAAATTAATCCTGAAATACAAACAGGACACTTTATATAATTTTTTTTTTAAATAGAATGAAATTAAGCACTTTTAAGAATAACCAGATCTTTAAAAGGAAAGTAACTGATTTTTTTAGAGTAAAAAAATTTAGCAAAATTTATATTTCTCACTATCCCCAGAGCATATATACAAAGATAAGATGTATATGTCCAAAACTGAAGTAGTAAAGCTATTTTGGTCTAAAAATGAAAACATTAACCCTTTCTAAGGCCTTGGGAATATACTTCCCATCAAATTCATAAATGCATTTTTTAAAGTTAGTGCAAGTTCTTGCCAAATTTTTCGGTGAAACAAAAACCTGCATGTTCCAGTTTCTTATCTCAAACCATAATAAAGTGTCTCGACTTGGTAATTAATTAACAAAAATTAAAGTCATCTAATAAGCTAGATGAATTTCTTTTCTTAAATTAATCTCAAAACCAAAGTTATTTTATTATACCACTACAAGGGAAAAAAATGGCCTTATAAGGGGTTAACTAGAAATGGAATAATTTGTGTGTGCAAAGATGAATAATAATGTCATCATAAAACAGACCAAAACATTTGCATATATGAGGCTTGCCATTCATAAACAATCTATTTAGGTCATCTGCACCACAAAAATTCCACATATAGAAAAGCAGGATTAATTATAGACAACATATCCCATTAATAGCACTTGGGTGAAACACCTGCAATAGTGCAAAGCTATTTATCATGCCTTCCCATACATTTACACTACCTCTTGCAAAGAAACACATAAAATTTTCCGAAAGACACTGGATTCTTGGTTCCCTCCAAATGAACTACTAGCAATTTGTAGGATGCAACTCAACTCCTCTGCAAAGTGAACACAAACTCAGCCATCATCACCCTAAGAATGGTGTTCATAACAAGCAAGCTTGATGATAAAAAGTGAAAAGGCATTACAGGTCTTCTTGTACAATACATTTTGCCAATATCTGCAAGCTATCAGCCCAAGAAGAAAGCATTCTTTATCTATTAAATAATAATCTCGTAGCCCATTATTACTGGTTACCCATAGCAGTTGTAGATCTCAGACAATGTTCAAGATGAATTTCTGATTCCCTTGCTTCTTGCACTTGTGACTGTTTAGCTCCTAGATGACGCACTATTTTTCAGCAAATTGTATCTGAAATGCAGGGATTTAACATGGGAAATTCTTCATGAAACCAAACCAAGCTTCCAACATTCATTAACAGCATTAATGCGCGATTGAAAATAAGTGAACTGTTGCACTCGGATTTATCAACTGCCTACTTTGCTTAAATATCGTTTTTTGCTGACTTCATATGCAAAATGTTCAGGATTTGCATCTTTCTGAAACGATGTGCATGCATTACAATAATATTTTACCATTTCGTGAATCAATATATTTTATTTCCTTTCTCCACCCCCTCCCAAAAATTCTAATTTCTACTTTTGCATTTGGATTCTAATTTTGGATAAGTGAATAGATATTTTGACTTGCTTATTCAGAAGAAAAAAATTTTAATGTTTGCTATACTACTGTATAAATGAAAATTTTTCCTCACTAGTAAAAAGCAAACAATTACATTATTTATTAGCATTTTAGGTTTCAGAGCATTTGAATTTCACAAAGGTTCTCATAACTTTTTCTGAACATCAGATTAATTAGGATAGACAGAATAATGTTTCTATATAGTTAAGACCTTCACATTTACTGCTTACCAAAATTGTACACCAAAATAATAATCTTTAAGACCTCAATTTAAAAAAGCTGCAAAATTTTGTACTTGTTTAACTAAGTTGGTTTTTACTCAGTTTTAAAAGTCCATTTAGATTAGAAGAAATTAATCAAAGTGTAGGAAACATGAGTGCAAAAAAACATTATATAAGTTTTGAACTATCCAATATAAAACCATTAAAGATTTTCTTATATAGATTTCACTAATCTATATAAGAAAACTCCAGAGATTGCAATAACGCCCACATGATTTGGTTTGGCTACATGCCAAAGAGATTCAAACTCAGATGCTTTGTCTGCGTCTATAAATTAGCATACACAGGAGATACTGTTTTGATTCTATGATGATCCAATAGGAGTTATGACAGGGTTTTTTTCCAGCTGAGTTAAGCAGTTTCTTTTCTTTTTTTTTATTTTATGTTGATTCATGGACGCAGAACTCTTAATAACAGATAGAAGTTAAACTAGAATTAATTTATTTTTCTGCTTCTCAGAGATTTTACTTTCATTTTCGTTAAAAGGGTTCTTTCTTTTTCGTACTTAATATTTATATAATTTGTATTTAGTATTTTTTCCTTAACTATTCTTATGCTAAAAAGCTCCCTTTAGTTAAAGATTTGCATTTAAAAATTCAACTTTTTTTTTTTTTTTTGTGATGCATTTTCTTCTGTTAATGGATTTTGCATTATTTTTACTAGGGCAAAACGAAAGTAATTATTAAAAATATAAAGTTATTTACAAAATGAAAGTCAGAGTCAATTGATTCATCATTTCTGTTTTTCATGCTTTTTTCATTATTATTTCTTAAGCACTTTGCCAATGTACATGAAATTTTCGAATACAACTTTAATAAATCTGTGACAATCATATCCAAGATATTGTTGGCAAGCTAAAAGCCAGTCTAAGACAGGCACAAATCTTCTAGTATTTAATAGAACATTTAAGATATAATAAATAAATAGCATTATCAAATGAGTAACAAAGGTTCCAAGCAAAAGTGAATTTCAGGTTCTGTATTATCTTAATTCCTTGAAATCACTAATTAATTTATGCATCCTAAATCTAAAAAAATCTACAGAACAGTTTTCTCTAACATAAAGCTTTAAAAAAAAAATCATAGAATGCATTCCCTTTATTCATGCACAGAATATATTTATCTGAAATTATTTGCCACTAAAAATGGATGATGTTACGGAATACAATTGAATACAGTTCTTCACTCTTTTGCAATCAGATATTGATTCTCTAGTTCCAAAGCAGTTTGAGACTCTTGATGTTTAACTGTGATTCACAACAGGCACAACAACCAAGTTCAATTATACTAAAAACATAACATGAACCAACAAAACTATCAAAATAAACCTAATTTTTATATTTTAAGGTAAATGGAAGGAAATGAGCTTTAAAACATACCATCGATCAACCAGTATAGAACCATTTACATATTCAACTTTTTTGCAACCAAATAATAGAAGATGTAGAGGAGTGATCATTGTCATTTGTTTGCAAGCCACAGCTCTTGTTCGAATCTATGCAAAGAATATACAAGATCAACAAACTTTAAATAACTATTTTGTTCAATAAAAAAATTTACAAATTTAAACTGTACTCAAATAACTTCTTACGGGGTTTTCTCCCATTACTTATCAAAACGGGGAATAATAAAAAGTGACTTACTTTTTCTCCAAAGACAAAAAATGGTGATGGAAATTTGGGTGGTAGATTGGTACAATTGACAGATGATTTATGCACTAATGCTGCTTTCCCTTCAGTTGTTATAACTTTCCTTTTCTCTTTGTGGAAACACACATTTGGATAATATCCCATTGCCAAAAGGGCAACAACCTACAAAATTAATTATGTTGGCAAATGAATATATTTCCCCAAACAGAAGATATTCAAGTAACTAAGACATAAGTAAATATATAAACTGTTAATATTCATTATTTAAAACCTACTTTAATAATAATTAAATACCAAAACATTTTAACACGTCTAAAAGCTAACAAATTTAAAATCCTTAAAACAATAAAGGAACAAATTTCTACAGTATCATTAAAATACTTTCTTTAATTTATGATTGATTTATAATAATAATTTCAAATCTGAGGGGGAAACCCCAGCTCCAATACAATACTCATTATAATTTCCTCCAATCAAAATATATATTTGAAATTGTACAAGAAATTGAATCAACTACCAATTTTTGCAAAAGTAAATAAATGAAATGTATTCAGATTTCTAAAGGCTGCAATATCATGATTTTTTCCCCTCTAAGTAACTGACTTGCTAGTTGTTTTATGAACAAAATATATATTCAAAAAATCAATTTATTTTCAGGATTTTTCAAGAGTCTATTGTAATAAAATTGCTACTATAAAACAATGGGGGAAGTTCAGCATTTTTTAAAATAGAGTGAAAGCAATCTGCATTTACAGAAAAAATCATTCTAATTTCAAATATGCATGCGAAATTTTACACAAAAATTTATTTAAATATTGAGGGCGAAAAATGCACTGAAATCGCAGAAATGATGATGCAATCCGAAACGCACTCTCACTAGCCGACTAGATTTTGACGTCGCATGTGTCCGTCTCTTCCACGACTTGTATCGTCGTTTGCAACTTCTTGGCTATATCCAGAGCATAAAATTGACTTGTTAGCACATTTTTTCAAATACCTTAAAAGAATGTGCATCTCTGTGAATGTAATAGAGAGATTTTCCCACAATCAGCACTCAAATGTGATAAGCTCTTCTGTAGTATTTTCATAGATCTCTTTGAGCAAGCTACTCACTTTCTTTCAGTAAAACCCTTCCCTCCTCCTTGCTTTATTGCAAGGGAAGCAACACAAATCTGTCGTCAGTACGAGTTTGTAATTATTATTTTTCTGACAAAGAAACTGGACACAAAACGCTGCTCAGATCTTCCTTTGAATACATTCAGTAACTGGAATGAAGCTATATTCATGTGCATTGACTAAATATACACAATAGACTTTGCCTTAGGAAAAACAGGTTGATTTTCTAAGCTACCCATTAGGCAGCGATAAATTGAAGACGGGCCTTCACACATTCCGAGGAGACACTGTGATTTCTGACACACAAAAAAAGAATGAAAAGCTAAGAACCCGATTTGCATGATCTGTGAAATTTTGTATGCCTCCAAAAGAAAAACAGGCATATACTTATTTCAGAAGTTCTTCTCAAAATAAATTCAGGCATAGCATTTTTTTTTTTTTTTTAATACACGTGCCTTTGAAAAATTAATTTTATTTTATATAGACTTATTTTACTCTGTTATGAAGAATATAAATTATTTCCTTCGTACAAGTATTAATTTTTTAAGATATTAGTTAATAGTAATTAATATAAAAAATCCGGTGACAATAAATTATAAAAAGAAACCTATATAAATTTATAATAATATTCAAACACGACCAAATGCGACTAATCTAGAAATTTAAGGGCTACCATGTACAAATCGACAAACCCTTAGATGTGCGACGAGATAAATTTATCAACCTTTTTTCAATTGTAATAATGATAAGTAAATTGACTTTTTGAAGACTGATTTTGATTTGAATAGACTCATTGAATCTAAATGATTTATTTTGCATCAAAAATTCTGTGAATTATTTTCTTGCACTACAAATGAAAACAATTTTCATCACCAAAAAAGTCATGAATTTAAACTTATATTTAAGATATTCTAATTAATTTTTAATGGTACCATAATTTTTTTAAAAATATAAAAACATTTGAAAATCCATTGAAATAATATAAGCAGTAAAATAACAAGAGCAAGTTTTTTTTAAAGAAAATCTTCAAGACATTGGGACAGCTTCTGTGCCACCGCTCCTCAAAGAGTAAAAATGTAAATTCCATTTAATCAAATAGAAAGAAAAAAACTAATTATATTGAACTATTTCTGCTTTAAAATTGATAATTAAAATCTCACCTTATACTTATATTCAAAACAAAGTGGATATAGAATTCAAGGCTGTTTTTTACTGTGCTTTGTGATATATAATTTTAATAGACAATATAGATAAATTAATTATCGGGTGCCATTATAGCAGCATTAACACATTTAGGAACAATACAATACTTGTATCTTTCTGACATTTTATCTGATCCAGTAGACAGAAAATATAGGAAAAAAAGCTATAGCGAGCAAACGGGAGCTCTCCCGTTTGAACATGCATGACTTCAGACCCGCTTCACACCAAAATGGATAATTTTTTCCGCGTCATCTGAGAGGCGAACTACGATTGCAAATATATAAAAACAAAACTGCCTAGAAATTTTTTTTAATGTTATTGTTCATTTTGAAGCATTTTCAATCGATTAGAAAAATAAATAAAAAAAATGCTGAATTTCCATATTATAACTTCTTAAAATTCCTCTTTTTTAATAAGAAATTACCTCTTTGAAGTAGTTAGCAACTTGGCCTCATACCGTTTTGCTGATTTAAAACAAACCAGAACTTGAAAGTTAATGCACAATATTTTTTTTTTTAATTTTATACATAATTTCATTGAAATTTCCCATAATAAAAAAGTTTTTAAAAAATATCTCCCAACTTACAATATCTAGCCTAGAATCAGGTCCTTCAAAGTAGTATGATTGCGATTCTAAGCAAGACTCGGGAAACTCAGCAGAAATCAGAAGATCTTTAAGTTGGTTCTGAAATACAGTTAAAGATAAGAATTGAAGTAGTGATGCAGAATGAAAACATACTTTGTTTATAATGTTAAAAAATATAAAACAAAATGTATAAGGGAAATATATACTAGAAAAACAAAAGCAATTATCCAGTTAATCAGTGAAAAGAATAATAATCATGAATGAATAAAAAAAGTTCAGTAGATTATATATGTGTCAAACAAAAATGTAAAATCCTGGCATACAGATGTTACCACATTAATTTAAATTGTACTTATTAGTAAAAGTTAGAGAATTTAATGTATGCATTTAAATGAAACAATAACATACTAACAAGAAACTCTGCTGAATTTTCATTAGGAGATTATATTATATTGGATTGTTATTTAATCACTTTGCACAAGTTTATTATAAATACATTATAATTCTATCTAATTGCAATTGTTAAAAGTTATTCCACAAAAACGAAAGAAAAATTAGTTTCCTCCCAACACACACAAATAAGATATACAATCAGTTTACTTCCTTAAAAAAAATTTAAGAAGAGAGAAAATATTAGATTCTGATGCTCAGAAAGTATGCTTTGTCACGCATGCAATGTGCATTTTACTTCACAATTATCAAATCTCAGTGGAGACAAATATTAGTCATATTTACACATACAAAAATAATAATCATTTATGGTACCCATTATGTTTCAATGAATGACTGGATAAACCTATAAATCAAAATAAGCATATGTGATATTAATCTGAAAAAAGGTATTTTACCCTTGCATCATGAGTTATTCGAAGAGTAGCCAAATTCAGAGAAAATTTCTCACAAAACGACTGTTCTTGAAATTCACCTTGCATGTGAGAATCTTCCCACTGTGTGAATGCATTCAGCATAGTCAAATGGTCACTCCAACGATTTCCACAAAATTTTCGATGCACATAGGCTAAGCGTTTTGGGAAAGGAGTATCAAAAGGCTCAGGAAAAGTGCTACTGTGCGCAGCAATTGTACAGAGAGGATCTCCAGCTCTGAAATGAAATTAAGTTAAGAAAAACATTAGTAAAACTTAACGTAGAAATAAACACAGAGGAAAAATACACATTAAAGGCTTCATTTTCTTAAAAGAAGTTTTTTTTTATGATCATATGAGAATAACTTCAGGGGAAAAAAAATTTTAAAAATGGAAAATAAAGAATCTGCGTATACTAATTTTCAACTTACAGAACTTATCTTACAAAAGAATAATTATTTTCTGGAACACTGATGGAGAGCATTCATTTGCATAACCACAAATGCACTCTCTAGAGTGGACTTTATTTCACACATTATCATAATTGATTATCAGCAATTGCACAAATAAGCAGTTACTAGACAATTGATTTTTACATATTTATTTCCTAATCCACAGGATTTGCTTCCTGGCTTTCTTACAATGCAACACAAATTTTTGAAAGTTAATGCATTCAAAATAAGAGTCTAAAAAATCTGGTAAAAAAGAAACAACATCTAGAGTTCAAAAAAAAATTATCTTTAGAACTTAACTTCTCATTTTTCAATGATGTGAATTTTTCTTAATGTACATATAAAAATCTGTAATCAGATGGAATCAATAAATTATTCACATTCTGACTTGCTTCTATTTAATAAATTAACACAAAACTTTCTATTCTGAATTATAAATAACTTCAAAATCAATAGCATGAGAATTCATTTAGAATATTATTTTTAACTAGCTGTTACCCGCGACTTCGTGTGCGAAGAATTTGAATGATTAAATTTTTTAAATTCACGAATGTAAATGTTTCGTTACATGTTGAAAGGGGAAATTAAAAGTTTTGATGGTTGATAATACATATTTGGACGATTAACAGGAGTGTCTGCTGTTATATTTAGGTAATTTGTTTATCTATGCTAACACACTTTTGTATACGTTTTTTATTTTACGTTTTTTGCACGGATATAGAGGTTTTATGGTCTGGACACACGTGAACACGCCACATAAAGTTGCTCATGGGGAAAATATGGTTTTTCCAAATGTACGCCTTGACCTTTTTTGGCCCTGAGCCTGCCAAATGCTAATTTTAAAGGGAATTTTTACCGTTTGAACTTGGATAGTAAAGCCTTCGGTTTTATCGGAATGCGTGAAATGAAAACACTCCCTCGTTTTTAAACACTCTCACAACGTTTGGACATAGGTGTGCAATTTGTAACAGTGCGCAGTCTCGGTACATCGAGGTTACATATCAATAGTACTGGCACACCGACTTTTAATATCAGCTTGTCGGAAAGTACCCTTGACAATTCTAAGGAGTTGAAGAACTTGTTATCTGTTATATGAAGAAGTTGATGTTACTTGTTATTGCCCATTAGCGCATCTACAGGTAGATATTCTGTAATACCTCCCTCCATTTGTGACATTTTTATTTTATTTATCTGACCTAAACTTTCATTAATGAGTGCCGAAATTACCAATTCAAAAACCATTCCCTATTCCTCATATATTCTCCGTTACTGTAAATTACATCATCGTACTCAATGGTATCATCAGGCCCTTATCTGTGGAATATACCATCCATCATGCTATATGTCATCCACTTCTACCATTAAAAAGAATACATAAAACAAATTACTATATGGACGCATATTTTTCTTTAGTTACAATTAACATTAGTTTCTAAATATTAATCCAAAAAACTCTTGCAGCTATATCATATCTATCGATAGATTTCTGTCCCGGCATCAATTTATCGACAGCTTCTTGAATAAAATCTGATATGGAAAAGATACAAATATAAATAACTAAAATTAAATAGACTGCACACTCGAAAAATGAAAATCAAGCGTTGAGTTCAGTAATTTAACTTATTATTCCATAAATAAATTTGTTTATTTTCTCAGAAAGATCACATAATCGCACCTTTCTTTACAACCACGTGATGTTTGACATTAAAAATAGGTTATTCCATGTGTAGTTTGGCCGTGAGAGCGTAACAAACAGACAGACAGACAGACAGACACACTTTCTCATTTAATATATTATTAAGGATTTATTATTTGTTAGGAAATGCAGGTAAAAATGACAGGCGATATGAACTGCAGTGATTTTTTAATCTAAATAAGCTCTAGAATTCTTTAAGAACCAATGAAAATATTGTCAAACGATATTTGAAAAAAAAAATAAACAGAATAAATAATGGCAAAGTAATTACACCGTTGCCTAGCAACTCATCAGTATCAACTGTGGTATCATTAAATTTGATTTATTTTAAAATCGTCTGCATGTCAACTTTTCATTAAATTTTGAAAAATTAATAAAAATTGAAGTAAAAAATGTCACAGATATAAAATTGATATCATTAAAAAGGTAAAATTTTGAACTTTAAGATGGTATAAAAATAATTTTCGGGGGATAATTTGCTCCTAACTTACAGCGGAAAAACCGTTTCGGTTATTTTTTTAATTAACTGACTGTTTAATTAACTTTTGCGCTTTAAAAAGTTGACAGTAATCTTCCCCTTGTCTTAATTAATAAGTGTGAAAAGTTTGGTTAAAATCAGTACAGTGGTTTAGGAGGAGTTGTGGAACATAGATACATACAAACATATATACAAACATACATACCCACAATGACTTTTATTTACATTAAGATTATACTTACCCAAACGCACAAGATAGAACAAGCATTTTTCCCAGGCGAGGCTCTATTGGTAGCCGAGCCAAAATTTTCCCTAATGGTGTCAATTCACTGTAACGATCCAGTGCTCCCATTTCTAGAATTACATAAATTATGAATAACAATTTAATATCCATAGCAAGCAAGATAACAAATTTTCAGAACTTGGGTGGAATTTCACAAAACACTAATACTAGTAAATGCATTCAAATTTTTGATAAATAAACTATGCTTCTGCTTAAAATAATTTATCATGATCTGAACTTGAAAAACTTTACATACATGCAACTTTTTAATATGCTTTATAATTTCATACTGAGATCTAAATGCATTTATTAAAAACAAAGAATGCGGGACATTGTTTAAAGTATCTTAACATACAACAACTTTGAAAATCTGAAATGTAAGTTAACCAAGTCCAGAATACAGGTTTAACTAAAAATATAGCAAACAAGTGAACCATCAGCATATAGCTAGAAAGACTATAATGTAATCTATGTTAAGGATTTAAGAGATTTTAAAAGCATTTCACAGCTGTAATAATCATGGTCTTTGGTGTATGGCTGAAGGTAACACACATAAATGAGATACATAGCATACATATAAACTAACATAACCAATTAATAGTCACCAAATTTAGCCTATTATTGTTTACAACAACAAAAATCAATTTTATTAATATGGAATTGAATACAACGCAATACAAAGACTACAAAAGAATAAAAAACATTTAGCTACCACATTTTATAGCCACAGATAGATTATATACCAAGAACTATGATACTGTAACACATAAAAATTAAAAATGTAAATGTGTGGAGGAAATGAAGGGAAAGAATCTCAAGAAGAATGTTATCTAATTAACTAAAGTATTTAACCAGGTAGTTAAATGCAAATTGTTAATTTTATCTAATTAATTGATAGTGACAAAAAAAATTACAATTCAGAATATTAAATAGTACTTAACCTACACATATCATTAAAAAAATTAATTTGCTAAATATAGAAAAATTATAATTTATCCAAAAATTAAAACACTATCAAAAATAATAAAAAAAAGTACCTCTTAAAAGAACTTCCGATTCTATGACTGCATCTATTGGGGGAGGTTCTAACGCTTTTGAGAGAAATTTACCAATATCACCTAATCTAAGGAGTTTAATGGCCAAAGAAATTTCGTGCAACGGAGTACGCAATATTTCTGGTGTAGTGTAATTATCCAACCTAGAAAATATTTTCAATAAGATTTAGTCTAAATGCACATCTTATACAAGTTATATTAAAATGCATTTTATAATCATATTTTAAACTAATTTAGAATAATTTGTTTCCAACAACAAAAATGATTTCCTAAAAAATAAATTACTTACTTTTCAAATCTAGCTCGACTGCAAAGTCTAAATGCAAAGCCTGCTCTCACACGACCAGCTCTGCCTTTCCTTTGTTCTAAATTAGTTTTAGAAGCCCAAACTGTTGCATAGTTTGTCATGTTGTTATGTGATGTGAACAGCTTCATTTTTACCCTATAATAAAAATTATGTGGAATTCAACAAAAAATAAACACTGAAAATTACTTTTAAATACTGACAGCATTACAAAATAAGAAAATTAAAGAATTAGAGGGGGGGAAAAAATTCCGTAGTAAAAATGCATTGCTTCAGGCGGGTTTTTTTTTTTCCCCTCAGTTTTATACAATATAGGTATGCATGCTGGAATATTTTCAACATTATCACCTAGACCATTAATTTAAATCCATATATTTTTTTTCATACAATAGTCATCTTTATAATCCTGTAACATGGTTTGATATCTTTATGTGTAGTTTTGCAATGACTCTAAAAGTAATAATGCATTTGACTCAACAATGAAAAAAATAAAAAAAAAAACCTTTTAGACCAATTTTTAATTTCAAAGATGAAAATATTAAAGATGCAAAATAAATGTTATTAAATATATTTTTAAAATGCAAAATAAATATTATAGAAATTAAATAAACTTAATTTGTTGTAAAGCATAAAAAGCAAAGATAAAATTTGACAATAAGATCTCATCTGAAGAAGGATCCAACTTCTAATCTGTTGATTTCCTCTAAATGGGCTGGACTCTGACACAATTTTTAATTTTTTATTTTTTTTTTTTTTGAAAAAGTGTGACAAAAAAATAGGTTCAGTATACAAAACCAAGTACTTTTAATTATTTCACAAGATTTCAAAGTAACATTTTCATTAGTTATTTTTTTTTTAATTTATTGAAGAAAATATTTCAAAAATTTAACGATTGAATAAAATTGTTTGCTTTACATTGCCATTTTAAATTAATTTTAACCTCAAAAGTAATTATATTAAAATATTTATAAAGCTCTTATTAAACATCATAAAAAATCATCATGATGTAAATATATTTCAGTAACATATAAGCTTTCAAACAGTAGCCAGAATATCCAACTTCTTACTGAAACATACTGGAGTGGAGAAAAAGCACGATTTGCAGAAACCATGGTAACTGAGAGGGGGAAAGTCGCCTGACTTTGAGATGCCTATTCTATTTACACAGACTATAGTAACCAGTATGAATAAGTTCAGTTCAACTTGGAAAGCAAGCAAGAAGTATGCATATAACAAAGAAAGGCAAAAATGTCATTAAGAAATTCAGCACAAAAAAATTCTACATCACATACTTTAGATAAGACAACTATTTTTTAGTGTTTATAATTACATAACATAATGAATGTAAATCACTCACTTGCAAGAATCAATAACATATACTACATCATTGATTGTGATACTAGTTTCAGCAATGTTAGTAGATAAAATTATCTGAAAGAAAAAAATCTGAATAAGATACTGTATTTTTAAATTTACTAAATTAAATTACTGTTTTACTGCTATATGTATGTATATATATATATACATGTTTTTCTCTTGATTGCACGAGTTTTAATAAAGTAAATAACTAATAAGGAGACTTTTTAGCTTCATAAGCAAACATGAAATTATTTCTGCATTTAGATTATGAAATATTAAAATAAATTTTAATTTTTTGAAATCAATATAGGTAAATTTTATCAAATTTTTAACTATATAATTTTTAATTACATTTTTTTAGGCAATGGGCTTAAACATTCGTATTTAGAATGCTTAAATTTTAGGATAGCGTTATTTGTAGATGCTGTACCCGCGGATAAAATGTTATTTGCAAATACTGTACCTGCGAATAAAACATTATTTGCAGGTACAGTACCTACGGATAAAATGTTATAGTGCGCGAATGTCCGGTTCTTGCCTGATCACCTTAGTTAAGCAGCATTGGGTGCAGTCAGTACTTGGGTGGGTGACCGCCTGAGGAACACTACATGCTATTGGCTTCCTTTTTGAGTTCTTGACTCAAGGACTTGGTTATTTATACCATATCAAGTGGAATTAGTTTCAACAGGTGAAATATCCACGGATAAAATGATATTTACTGTTTACGAATAAATAATGACTTGTCGTAAATTTTCTCTCTAATTTTAATAATTTAAAAAAGATTTTTAAATATAATTCTACACAAAATTTCTCATTGCTGGACTTACATTCAAACCATTACCTCATTTCTACAAATATTTAATAGTTTGTTTTTAATTCACTGTTAAAAACTGAGGTATCGAGATGCTGTTTATTATAGAACTCTAGCTATTTTTGGATAATGGGATTAGCAGGTACTGTATCTTTGGTTAAAACGTTATTTATTAGACATTGTACATTCTGTTCAATTTAATTTTTCTTTTATAGCAGTAACTGAAGAGAACTCAAAACAAGTATTTGAACGGGAAAGGGAGTAGGAATAGTTATTTTAAATATGCTTAAAAATTAACAAGGTTTAGAAAAAAAGAGCACAATCAAATAAAATATTGAATTTATACATCTCTTTTAAAAAAGATTAGCGAAAATTCAAATTCTTACAGATAGTTTAAGTAGCTGCGAGTACAAAAAAATGCACTGAACTTGCTGTTCGGATTTGAACCCAGGATTTTTCGGTTAGAAGGGAAGCGGTTTAAAACCATGCCACTCAGCCGTGACATGAGGAGGTACGGGGTCATTTACTTTCTTCTTTAGCCTTTCGCCCTTTGTTAAAATTTTTAGCGGCATTTAATTCTGCATTTTCTTCAATGTAAATTTGCATTTTGTAAATGGGATTATAGCAGATTTGAACTATTAACTTTGGGAAGAGTTTGAAGAAGAAAAGAGAAGTTTAAAATTTCGTAAAACATCTTTCAGGTCTTTGGAGCTCATCAAGATCAGAAATTTCGTTTGTATTGATAATTTGCCATGAGGTTTAATTTTATAACTGAAAAAAAAATCAGTAAATATATTTTCTCTAAAAAATCCATTTAAATTCATTCGTTATTCCTACAGAAGCATATTGAATTTCTCAAAACCTGCAAGTTTTCTGTAGGTACAGTATACCTGCAAATAATGTTTTATCCGTAGGTACAGTACCTGCAAATAATCACATTCCCAAATTTTAAGTACTATTAATAAGTGCTACAAGTACTAAAATGCAACTGAGATTATGGGCTCCTGCTTCCAGTTTGTATTCTTTCAAAGTTTGTACTTTCCCTTTTAAACTGAAAATTTGGTTCTAGACACCATTGCTATGTTAAACTTAGAACAAGAGAATTACATAATAAGCAACTTCACATTATTCTGCACAAGCAGATTTTCAAAATGTTATGCCAAAAATAACTGTCAAATATTGAAAAAAATGTAAATTATAGGCCATTTTTAGTAAATGCACAAAGAATCAAATTGAAAAAAAAAAGATCAACACTTGGAATGTTAAATCACTATCTTGATTAATTAGATAAAATAACAGGTTTCTAACTGATCTTGATAAGCAGAAAATTAATATTAATACTAACAAACTCACACACACATTCAATAGACTCAAATATTTATTTTTACCTAAATGTTAACACTGAAACATTTAATTGTACCAAAAGGCTATTTGTCAAACAACATATCATTGTACTATACTTTCATGAGGGAAAATTCACTTATTTTAACTATGCTTTACACAAACTTTTAGAATACCTAACCCCTTTACATAGCAATACTACAAGAACTACAGTGCAGAAGATTACTTTGTTGTTGGTTTGTCAATACCAGGGGTCAATCCACATTTTTTTTTTTTTTTAGGGGCCCATTTTTGTGTTAAAAAAAATTATTTTTGTGAAAAATAAAAATATTCTTGTGAAAAAAATTTTTATCATGTAAAACTTTCAATTTTAGCAGTCATATTTCTATATTCTGTTAAGGGGCCATTTTTATGAAGTGGAATTTTGTAAAGGGGCTGTTTTTATGAAGTGGAATTTTGTGAAGAGGTTGCAAAACGGCCCCAAATTTCGCCTGGATCGACCCATGGATACACACTATTTTATCCAACACTTCAAAAAAAGATCAAATCTTACGTTATCTTAATAGTCACCTGCACTTTACTCCTTCAGCAAATCATTTTGACTGAAATACAAATCAGATAATAAAGCAAATTGCTACCTGATATAATTATTTTGCGAAATGGAACATTAGATTTGTAAAAATATCTGACTTCAATCACAGCTTTAACCTTTTCCTTACAGGCAGCAGTTCAGATGCTGTACCAGTAAAGAATTAGGTGTTTAATAGGATATTAAACCAAAATGTCTTTCCTCTAATCATTTGGCTCATCGTCCTACTCTTCAATCCTATTAAGTCATCCCATGTATGATGGGTAAATAGAATTTTATCTTATTGTAATTAGCATTCAAATTCCAGAAGCATTTGAGAAAGACAAAAAACTTGATCTTCCAATTATCTGAAAAGATGGAGAAGCATTTTCCTGCTTATTAGTCAAAATAACTGCATTTAAGAAAATGTTTGAGTTTTCCTCTAATCCTTAACCTCGAATACCTAATAAGATTAGGAATTCATCTAATCTAATTAATTACATAATCATTGAGAATGTTGAAGTAAAGTTAAAAAATTTTAAATATGAATGGTAAAATGATGTTAATACATAAATGAAAATACACTTTTAATTAATTATGTCATAAAATATATAATTATGTTTGAAAAGAGGTTTACAAAATTATTGAGAATAAAAAAAAGTATTACCTTTGTGACTCCTTCCGGCACAGGCTCAAACACTCTGTGTTGATCTTCTCGAGGAACTTGTGAATGAAGAGGTAAAATACAATATTCTGATGTGCCAAATTTGGGGTGCTGTTGCAAATGCCGCATCATGGCAAAAATTAAATTCCAGCCAGGCAAAAAAATTAGCACAGCTCCTGGTACATTCAAGCCTTTGATATATGACAGCAAAGCCTGTTAAAACACACAAAATTTTAGTGCTCATGAAATGTTAACAGTCACAATAAAATCAAAATAATAAATTCAAATACTCATCAAGAAGAACACGAATATTATTTCACATAAAAATATCTATCTAGAAATGAAACTCACATGTATAACACAATACTAATGCAATCTTCTCTAACTATAAAAGTTTTAATTTTCAATTTCTCATTTGTTACTAAATATTTTCTTTCCAAATCCATTAATATTTTGCAAAAAGAAAAGTTGTTTAACTTTGAGTTAAAATTTTAATCAGAGCTTTCACCAATTCTAATTCAATTTATTTGATATTTAGAATACTACATGATTTTTTATTGCAATTGCAAACATAATATATAGAAAAATGGAAACACGAGTATAATAAAACAAACGAAACATACAAAAACCAGTTTACACGGTATAAAATTAACATTGCTTTAAACTAAGGCTCTATTAGAGACAAATCTAGAGGCTACGAATTTCCTTTATACGAGAAATAAATCGAAATTATAAACATATCAAACATTAGTACAAATTACATACTTCAAAATTTAGCAAGTTCTGTGTCTCTCACACTTTTGCATTCACTTCAGATAATTGTATTCTTTTAAATAAAACAATATAACACAAGAAAAATGGAATCAGTTTTTCAGGGAAAACAAAATGTAAGGTCAATTAATAAATTTACTTGGCTTGATACTTATATTACAGTTTTTCATATTACTTTCAAACAGGCTAATAATCCAACATATATTTAAAAAATTTAGAAAAAAACTATATGATAAGTACTAATTTTCTCTCAACCAAAAAAATTTGCATCATTAATTTAACAAACACAATATACTACATACTTCAATAAGTTCAAAGGACATTTCTTTTTCACTTAAAGAAGCCATAGCTTGTCTGGTACTGGGTGAATAATCTGACCCAATCACTTTATTTAGATTTTCCTAGAAAAAAAAGAATAAAATTTGATTATGAAAGTTTTCAGTTACTATAAATAATAGCCAGGAAGTATGAGTAAACAGCAAATTTGGTTACCTCAAAATTTTAATTTTAAATTTCACACTTCACAAGAACCAAACAGTTAACAAAACTCTCAGCAGCTTCCTAAATTACAGAAGTAAGGAATTGCTTATTTGAAAAAACAAAGATTCGTTTTCTAAAATAATAAAAATAAAAAAATGTTATTCCCTAGAGCTTTTTAAATTCTATGTAGAAACTCCAGATTTGCACATGCCTGTTGTTAATTTCGAGTTGAGTAATGAAAATTCTGAGAAAATACAAACAAATGTGAAAAGAAAGCTTGAGAAAATTATTTTACAAAAATGAAGGGAGGCTGTCGTTTTCAAATAGCAGTTGATGTTCAAGGAGTAGGACTACTTTACTCGAGTGACTCTTTTCCGATTCATTTTTTTTTCGTAACTTCTTTTGTTACCTTTTATCTCTAAAATAAGACATTAGTTATGTTTTTAACATACGTAGTTACCGAAATATAGAGGATCGCGTCACCAATTCATGCGTATTTTTGCCCAACTTTGCGAATCAGTAGTCACTGAACTACAATTCCGATTTTCAATTATTTATTTGTAACTTCTGTTGTTACCCTTTATCTCTAAAATAAGACATTAGTTACATTTTTAACATATGAAGTTACCGAGATATAGAGGATCTCCCATACAACGTTTTGGCATGTGAATAAAATTCCTTTCCAAGACCCCAATGGGAGGAACGTAGTCCTACGTTAAAGTCATTCTAAAATGGGAGTTCTGAAAATTTTTCCCCCAATAAAGTTACGAGAGGTAAAAGTTAATCCTTGCATTATAAACAATCAAAATTCTTACATCAGGTTCTTCTGTATCTACAGCCTCTTCATCTCTTTTCCTTTTTCTGGTATTAGGTGGAGGAACAAAATTTAACATCTGAATGCAGTCCTCCAAGAAATAATCTGAAATTTTTAAAATATATAAAATTGCTTAATATACAAAGCATTTAATTTCATAATGAAATGCGTTTTTAAAAAAGACTTACACACATAAATTACACGGATTGTTTAACAGAAATTTATTGTTCATTTGTGGGTATTTTTAAATAAAAGTATTGCATTGTTAAAGCAAATTTTATGGGATTAGCAACTACAGAAAAATCTTTCTTAAATCTCAAGATTCAACACAATCAGCCATCTAATATTTTATTTACCTTGAACAGGAAATGTCCTTCCAGATACTTCTATTATAGGGCATCCTCCAAAGTATTCTTGGAATAAACTGGTGTCGATAGTAGCAGACATCAGGATCACACGTAATTGAGGAAAAGCTCGTACCATGTCTCTCAAAACAACCATGATAAAATCAGACTATAGTTAAAAAGGAATATATTTTAAAAAAATGCATTTTTAATGTATAAAAATAATTTCAATAATGATCAAAACAGATTCTAATGTATACTAATTTGAGAAAACATAACTCAATAAAAAAAAAAGTACTAGTATTCTTCTATTAACCAGTTAGCACCTAACATCCTATTTATAGGACAGTTACATTCCACTTCTGTGGCTACACACACTCCATTGTTTCTTTTTTGTTTCATCTAACAATCAATATGTATTCTAAAACACCTAAAAAAATTTCAACTGGAATATACCATCAATTAGCCAGATTTTGAAGTCAGCTATTATTTCATTTTTTTTTCCCCCTTCAATTTATTTTTGAGATAATGGAAAGAATTAGAAAGTAATCCCAATCTTTTCATATTTTACTGTGTTTTTAAAATGTTTTAATGTATCTATAAAAGTTTTTTTAAACAATTTTGTGTCCACTTTTTGATAATATTCCTAAAAAAATAAAAAATAAATTTAAAAAATTATTTTATTTCACATTTAACTTGATTTTGGCGTTTGTAACATAGTTAAAAATAAATTAACTGAAATATATGCTTTAAATTAAGTTGGGCATTAACAGGTTAAAGAGTTTATTTTAAGTTTTTATTTTAAAAAGACTGAAATAACGGAAAAGAAAATATACTGCATATATTTAACTGAGGCATTAAGCATATAGGAAAATGACCAAAATTGTTTTTAAATATATCATAATGCAGATAAAATTAAATATCTTACATTCACATCTCTCTCATGAATTTCATCAACAACCACATGAGATACACCTCTCAAACCACATTCCAATTTTCTAAGCAGCACACCTAATAAGGAATAAAAGCAAAGTTTGTATTTATTTTTTTTTTACACACAAAATCTTTTATTTTAATCCATAGAAAAAAGTAATCCCAGATAAATAAGCAAACTAATCTTTAAAATAAAGCAATAAACAGAATAAAATTTTAAAAAAATCAAACTGTTAGTAAAACCATTCCCAAGATTATTTTCCCCAATAAGAAGTTTCATTAACTTCTATGCATCCCATCCAGAAAGAAGTTTTTAATCTTTTCCTATTGCTTTCCATGCAATTTTAAACTGCGTCTTTCATCGATTCAACAATCAGTTTTATTACAATAGCCATAAATTATTAACGGTCTAGAATTTTTTAAAAAAAAAATCAGAGGATCTACTCCTTGAATAAAAAGATCTTATTTTGGTATTTAAAAAAAAAAAAAACCACTTTCATGAATATTTCACCAGATAGCAATTCTATTACATAAATTTCATAATAAATAAATCAATTTCATAATTAAAACTTATTCTTGAAGTTAGAAAAGATTTCAAGAAAGAGAAAAGAAAAATCATATTAACAAACATCCAGAACCTCTTAATTTTAACAAATTCATTATGTAAACAACTTTAAGCTGATTTAAACTAGTAAAAGTCTTGATAAACTTATATCCGGACAACCATAATATACGTTTGTAACTAAAGAGTGAATTAATAAACTAAATGTATTTTAAAAAATGGAAGATGTAGAATAATGAAACTCTTTAACCCTAAGAGGCACGGGTATTTATCCATAACAATAAGATATAGGCGGCGCACTCAGTACATCACCTTGTTTTTATGCTTCTTAACACCCAAGTTCAGTTTAGCTACATTAACGTCCTGTTTTGAAGCAACGCGAGGGCTATTTCAGGACGGACCTCATAATTTTGAACCATGGTCAGATGACGAGGACAACACCTGAGCTGGCACACCCTCTCCAAACTTCCACGCCACATCAACGGGAGGACGTTTGGCAACTACGTAGGATTTAGTGTGCAACAGGCCCCATACACGACGAATCTTCAGTGGAATCGGGTCTCGATCCTCGACCCTTCAGCCCCAAAGTCGAGACCTTACCACTAAGCCACCTCAGCCTTCTTAACACCCAAGTCCCTTAGTTTTTCCACATTTAATACTATAAGGTAGGTTCCCAAAGGTTTAGTTTTGGCAGCCTTTCGCTCCCTCAGAGAAAAAAAATGCCTACCAATAACCGATATTTCAACCCACGTTGTTCCACTCGCTTTGCTTATTGATTCCTTTGAAAATCACTGATCTATTTCACCATATGTATAAATTCCTTATCAATAATAGATATGTTGGCAATCTTCAAGAAGTCTATTGGATAATTATTTTTTAGAAGAATTCATTGCACATATAATCACAGCTTTTGGGAAACAGGGAAAGTATTGCGAAAAAAATTTTACGAAATATTTTTGAAGGTCATTGACCTAGTTTTCAGAGTTTGATAGATGATTTTCTTCAGTATGCTCCTTATCATTGATATTTGACGCATTAATGTAGTCGCAGGCCTTCTCTTCACCAGAAAATTCTTGCAAAACTAAATCGTAATGATTGACAGGCACAATTTTCTTTTTAAGGGGAAACACATAAAGGCATGGGATAACAGATCTCGGCCAAATAACCAATGTATAAAGAGAGACTGACTGCCTAGCAACCTTTATTCCTGAATGCATGTTTGGAGGGTAGGTTAGAGGGGGAAGCCCAGCAATTCAGCTAATTAATAACGGCTGCATTGCCAATTTTTCATTGCGTGGTGCACTTTATATCCCAGCACGTTCCTTTGAGGGTTAATGATTACAACTTCTGCACATTGTAAAAAGTGAAACATAAAAGCTTGTAACAATACAAAAATAACGAATGCTAAACGTTTTTTTAAAGTCAAGGTTTCAGAAACAACATTTTTCTATGAAAAAATGTCTTTAAACAGAAAAAAAATGTTAAAATTGGAGAATTTTCAAGAAAATGTGCAACATAAACACATTTTACAGTAAGAGCTCTGTGGCGTTTTATAACAGCACAGAGCAAACTGTAACAAATATATGTAGAAAAAGAAATGTATCTTCAAATAAATAAAAAAGAAATTCCTTTCAAGGAAAGTCTACTAAATATCCTCAAATTGTAACTTAAACAAACTAGTATTCAGTCTAATACTACATCTTTCTATAAATTTAACTTAGAAAATTATGAAAATTAATTGGGCTAAGTTAAAGAAACTTAATGAGTACCCAACTTTCATCAAGTTAATTGTTGCAGTATTTATGCAAAAATGTACTTGATGAGAATAAGCAAACTATAATCCAATGGGCGTACATGTTTCAAAAATTTTGTTCAAATGTTCTTCTAAGAAGCCTTTGATTAATGCAAATTTATTCAATTATGATTCTTATTTGTGAATAAGATTCTAATTTGGCCTTAGAAAAGTGTTTTCATAAATTCTTAAATGTATTAAATTTTAGTTATATTCAACAGAAAATTTTATATACAAGTGTTTTCATTAGTTCTAATCTACAGTTGCATAACATCAAAACAATCAAAACTTGAGCATCAAAATAATATAAGCAATATTTAAATTGAGTATGAAAATGATAAAAGCAATCTTTAGTTCAGAATCAAAATGAGAACAACAATTATAAAAACAATGCAACATACCAACAGTGCAAAAAAGTATTGAACCGTATGGGCGAGGCAAACATGATTCAAATCTAACACTGTAACCTGTAGTGTTACCAAGGGCTTCTGCACGTTCTTCCGCAATTCTTTCAGCAACAGACACAGCACTGATACGGCGAGGCTGGATAAAATTCAAACATTGGTAAAAGGAAATTTTAGCAGCTATAATAATCAGAACTGTAACGAAATTGAGATTGGCCTGAATGAACTACAATTCAGGCTTCATCAATTATTTTCAAATATTTTTGGTTTGAGAGGCAGACTGTCACACAAAATGTGAAATGATTGGAAACAATATTAATCTTTTGATCTGGCAAAGAGAGTTCTACAAAAAAATTTATGTCTGACTGAACAACGCTTTTTCTTATACATAAGATGTAAATACATTAATAAATTATTTTTATATAAAGAAAGGCTATTTTCTTGAGTCTGATGCTACAGAACTAAATATCATAATCAAATGATATAATATCAATATTAAAAACTGAAAATGCAAAAATTCAATCACCTGCGTTACTACAACACAACAATCGGCTCCACATCCTGCACTTAAATAGTCATCCAAAATATACTGAGACACCTAAAAAAAAATTAATACAATATGTAAAAGATAAACATTTTTACTTGAAAAATAAATTAACAAACTTTTGCTAAATATTTTTTTTTAAATTAAATTTATTTTATAATTATACCAATACTTATTATACAAGTTTTGTCTAAATCTTCATTTGTTCACCATTGTGTATTCAGATGAGTTTCTGTTCCAAAATTTTTCCAACTGTTCTCAAATTTTACCCATTTCAAAATGTTGTGCATTATGCAATAACTATCATTTGCATGAATTGTAAATTTGTAGAAAAGACTATTTAACTTTTTACAGAGTTCCCACTCTTATTGAAGAAAAAAAAGTCAAGGACTTTACAAGGATCTTTTTAAGCAAATTCAAGGACCAAAAAATTATATTTTAGATATAAAAATGCAAATGACAAATTTAAATCATTTACATTTTTGATATAAAAAATTTGATATGGATCTACAATTCTAATGATAAAACTCTGTACCAAATTTTATCCAATTAACTATACAAGTTTTTGAGTTATTGTGCTCACATAAACACAGACTTCCCCGGCTCTTTGAAATTAAACATACATTTTGAAAACAGATTTCATTGCAGAGAAATTCGGTTATTGGTATTTTGTAGTTTTTAGTCTTTTGTCAAATTAAGCTGTCTTTGAATATACAAAGAGAGAAAAGATTGCGATTGACAGCATACAAACACTCTTTTTCTGGTGGCGGAATTCTCAAAGCAAAGCCAAGTAACAACTGTTTTTCTCTTCTGTCCGAAAAAATATTCGATCGTCAATTTGCTCATTTTTCAAGGACTTTCCAAGGACCGAACAAAAAATCAAGTACTTTTCCAGGGCCCCGAGTAAAGCAAATAAAATTCCAGGAGTTTCCAAGGACCGCGGGAACCCTGTTTTACTTCTCTCCTTAAATAACTACCTTTTTGATGTCACAGCATGGAACCACTTTTTTCCCCCCTTAATTCACTTCTCCTTTTTACTTAGTTACATCCGTAAAATTTATTATATTTAATGAATCCTCTTTTCTTTTATTACAAGTAATTCTTCTAACAAGTACCTCTTTGCAATAGCTAAATTGTTTTGTCCTTTTAACTCTAAAAATATAAACTGTATTTAAATTCAATTTAATTACGAAGTGGAGCTGAAAGGTTCTATTGGAATCAACGGAACTCCATAATTTCAACTCCGCTGCCTCAGATAAGTTTCTCAGAGAAGAAATCCCCCCAGCCTTATTAAATATGATATAACTATTTCAGTGGCGTATACACATCTCCATACATAATCTGGTATGCATTTCATCCAAGTTTCTTGTCAAGATAATTTTCATAAAACTTCTATGAATCTTAATCATTAAACATAAGTAATTGGACAAATAATTGATATTTTTTATAAATATTAAACTGAATATTCTATGTAACAATAGTTTATAAAGATTTTAAGGAATTTTATCTGAAAGAATAAATCTCTCAGCAAAATTAATTTTTACACGTTTGGATATAAAGAACACGAGAGAAGTCAACAAGTGACTACATGTTAACTTTGCCATTTAACTAACTTAAATCTATAACAACTCTTAATTACTCTCTATTATTAATACCAGCTTCCATAAACAGAAAATATCAAGCAACAATTCAAAATAAATCTTTAAAATGTTTTGCATAAACACATATTTCAAGATGTGAAAATTACATAAAAAATTTAACCAGTAAATCAAGATACAGTCATTATTACAAGAAGAATGTCCCATTTTTAAATGTGAAGTAAATATCAATATTGCAATCTATTCATCCTCAATGATATAGTTTTAATCACTCAACTGTAATCTCACAATAAACCAATTTATCACTCCTACATTCCTATTAGGAATTTAAATCATTCTCGCATGAAGAAAGTGAGCAAAAGCAGAGCCTTCTCAGAAATGCTTTCATCACAGCAACTTTTACAATCAATTATCCATTCTAAAACTTACTAAAATCTACAATTACCTTACAATCTACCTAAAAATCTACAATACCAAAATACAAAGGAGGTCAAACTAGATTTTTTTTCCAGCTCATTCAATAAATCAAATATTTTCCACAATAAAACAATAAGAATCTGATTAGATATTATATTTAAAGTAATGCTGGCCAAAGTATTTTCCTCCTCAAAATACTCATGCCATTAACTTTTATTTTATGTATCTTAAATTCATCATAAAAGTTAAAAACTATAGTCACTGAAGACTCAAGACTACTCCTCAAACTGCAACTTGGATTTTTTTTTAAAAATCGCATCAGCAAACTCAATATTTATCTTTCTCCTTAAATATACAATGTATAAGTATGCCAATATGATAATTAATAATTATATAAAGCATTGTGCCTTAAATTCAAATAACCCAAAGACTTACTTGAGTTGTTTTACCACATCCAGTAGCACCACGAATAATCACAACACTGTTATCACGAATAGCTTGCAGAATGTCATCATGAAACTGGTATACGGGCAATTCTTTTCTCATTTCAAGCATCTAGGAGTTCAAAAAACAGAAATATAATATTTGTCCTTAAGCAGCAAAATCAGTTAAAATCTCACAAACAGAATAAATATATCAGAGATGCAGGAAAAATCAAGTTCCTGCTATAATGATTTATATAATTTCATATCTTACTTAAAACTTTTTTTAAAATTTCCATTATAAAATCCTTAACTACTGCAAAAAAATCAACGGGAGGCTGTCTCTCGAAACGGCAGCAGGGATTGAGGACTTACTTACCATTAAATCTATAGTGACTATTAGTCTAGTGTGACTATGTAAAATTCTTCATGATTTTCAACAACTTTGCAGCTCGACTGTGACTAAACCGTAATTACAAAATCCTTTTTGCAATCTTAAATGTCCACCTTTCTCTGTTAAATGAAACTAAAACAAACTGTCTATGTTATTTGGTTGCAGAGCTATAAGCGTTTAACTTGAGAGTGAAAAGCGTCATAATTTTTTTTCTTTCACGACACACCATTAGACCACTATGGAGAGATGCAAGTCTATGTCAAAATAACATGTTTGTTTATTTCCAAGCGACAATACATTTTAAGGTTTAAGCCTTTTAAAATTACATTGGAGGAGATGATCATTTGAAAAGAAGCACCTGACACAAACAGATATAGATATGAACAATAGTAACATGAATAGGTAGGAGGCTTCAAATTGGTATTTTCACCTCAGTATTCATGCTTTTAGTGGAAGATGGTCCCACAGCCAGAATGATTTTTAAAAAGTGAAAATTTTAATTTCAAATTTAAGTATACTTCAATAGAGTGATGACAGCATGAATTTTTAGCTACAATATTTTATTTTAAAATTTGGTAACATAAAAATAAACAAATGTCAAATATCTGTAACAGATTTTATAAACAGTAGAAATTGGCAAATTTGAAGCTAACAGAACCACCACAACACAACCAGAATAAAATTTCAATTTATCCAAAAATTTGAATTTTAAAATACTGGGTCTATAAATTAATATAGCTCGGGTACATAATAATTTTAAGCTAAAAAATGGCAGTAGAGATTTATTTTTAATATTTAAAAGTTTTAATAAATAATATAAAATTTTGTAAATGAGCAATAAGTAACTTTAATAAACAAAGTGATATTTATAGTTTTAAAAATGTTAATAAATTAGTAAGTATTTGCAATAAACAGTATACAGCACCTAGAATAAATAAACATTAAAATTCACACCTAATGTATTCAGAGCTTTTTCAAAAAATGAGAACATTTTTATTGCTTTTTTGATAGAGTATATTGCAACGTAAAAAAAAACACATGCAGTGGGTACAAGGCACAGTCACATTTAACGAATAAAAACAATTCAAGATTTGTTTTTAGTCACAATTTTTAGTTTTGAAAGTGGATTAAACTGATATATAATATTTTAACATTATCTAAAATATAAAAGCCATGAGAAGGCCTCTAACAGTCAGGAATGTGGGCATGGCTACGTGCCAGCGCATGCTTTCTTCGTTAACAGCATGTCCAGAAGGGTTTGGGGAACAGGGGAGGGGTTACGTTTCTTAGAATTAGGAGCAGAAGAACAGGGGAGGGTTCAGAACAGATTTGGAGAAGGGAAGTGAATTCCCCTTATCTTTAAGAAAAAATGAAAGTTAGTGTCAATTGATTCGTTAGTTCTGTTCTTTATGCTTTTTTTTTATATTTCTTAAGCACTCTGGCAATCTGCATGAGATTTTCTTAACAACTTTTATTAGTAAATTTGCGACAATCAGATCTGAGATATTGCTGGTAAGCAAATCTTCAAATATGTACAGAAAATTCAAGGTCAAGAGAATAAAAAAATTGAATAAATGGCGAATTCAAATTAAAAACACTCAAATTAGTCAAGTTTCACTGTATTTCAAAATGAATTTATTTTCAATGATTCTACGCATAGAAAAACTCATCTTCAATTCATAAAATTTCACTCTCAATTAAAAGTAAAAAAGCAGCAATTTTTAAGTAGAACTACTAAAGGATGTAAAATGCTAAACAGTATAATGTTAATAAGTAACGCAGTGCTAATATCAATTACACATAAAAAATATAAATTTCTAAGGGAAAATCAAAGGATCAAATCATTAACACCTAAGAAAATAAATTTTAATTTCAAATTATATAATTACATACCTTTTGAAACGTACTATCTTTTTCCAGTTTTTGATTATGTTCCTCCATCAAACTTTGACTGATTGCTTCAAGAGGCATCTGTCAAACATATACATCTCATATAAATCATTATTTTATAGACAAAAAATTCTTAAGAAATAGCTCCAATGCACTTAACATGTAATATATATATATATATGCATAATGATTTAAATTTTAATTATAATTTTAATTATTTTTAATGATGCCCATATTTTAATTACTGCTACTTCCACTGAGATAAGCCCACTTTCAATTCGAGTCACGCATCTCTCCCTATATAACCTCTCTTAACATTGTTAACGCACCTTCTACTTTCTCTGCTTAGATTACAGCAATGGCACACGGTCAGCATTATCTGCAAGAATGATCATGGTGTGGACTCAAAATTATGGTTTTAAGATTCTAAGTAAATTTATCACAGTCATTTGAGTGTGTTCCCGAAATAAAGATGGAGTTTACCAAATCACTGTGGATTTATTTTAAAGATTCCTCTACCAACATGCTAAAATTTGGAGGTGTTACATATACATATTAAAAACAAATATGAAGATCTGAAACATATACTTCCTAAAGCTTAAAAGCACTAAAAAATTTAAATAACATACAAGACAGTGGTTTCAAATTGAAACCACACAAACAAAATATGATACAATCAATTCCAAGATATCTGTACCAAGTCAAGAAAAAAATTATAGGAAAAGTAAACAAACTGCTCAAATATAACTTAAAATGCAGATTTTTGTATATATTTTTTTATTATAATCAACATTATATTATAATCTTGTACACTGAAAAAATTTTTAAAAAATGGAAAACAAAATTAAACGAAAACTCAGTCAAGTGATATATTATGGGAAACAAATTTTAATATTTAAGCATTTATTACTTTACCCTGCATGGCAAATACACTTCATTGTCATACACAAAATATATATATATGTAACTCTTCATGAATGAACATGAAATACTAATGTATAAAGACTAATTTGTAATCGATAGCGTAGCTTAAAGCTAAATAATCACAGTAGAAACCAGCGAGTGGTCTCTCCTAAACTTTCTCGTATACTTCCCCAAAAGGTGTCTAAATTAGCATAATTTTATTTCCTTCTATGTAGTTAAATTCACATTAATGTAAAACTACATTTTTAAATCTATGCATCTGACAAAAAGAAAATGAAGATTTAGCAAAAGAAATAAACTATTCATGCCTAAATTACAAAATGGAGATAGATGGGAGAGAAATACTTCAGGAGCATAAACAACTGGTTAAGGATTGAAAGAGATAAAGGAACATATGACAGGAGAGAAAACAGTACAATCAAGATATTAATAAGAGATCGTCAGCCGCCTTAAATAGGTGCGATCTGACATACAAGAAAGAAAGTTACATTCAAAGCTGCTAACTTTAATAGTTACTTAGAAAATCACATTATAAATACAATAGTCATTTTTTTTTCAACCTCTGATGGACCATAAAAAAAAGATAGCAGTAGAGGACAAAATGAATTTATTACCAAAAGTTATGTTCAAACATGGTTACTTTTCGAAATAATCGCCGTGAAGATTCAGGCATTTCTCATATCAGTAGACAGGATTTCCAATCCCCTCTTTGAAGAATGTTGCCGCCAGAGATGCGAGATGGGCCTTAGCTTTGCTTTGAATCTCCTCAATTTTCTGGAAACTTTGGCCTCCTAGCCAGTTCTTCAATTCAAGTTGGGCTAAGTTAGGGCTATATGCTGGATGATAAGACACGTCCCATTTAAACTGCTGGGTGACAGCAGGACTGTGAGGATGGACATTGTCATGAATGAGGACAACTCCAGAAGTCAGAATGGCTCTTCGCAGTCATTGTAAGGTCTGATGAGACACAACTGTATTGATCATTTTCCATAAACCAACCTTCTACTTGAAGAAAGCGAATAACACTAGGCAACTTACACTTGGAAGAAGCATCAGTTCTAACCATATTTACATACTGACAGCTCAGTTGAAAATTGGGAGCTGATGTCAATAGTAGCAGACACATGCGAAATCACCCACAGTGCAACCCAATATCCTACCACCTCTCTATTATGTTTTTGTTATTCAATAGAGGTTGAAAAAAACTGACTCTTGTATATAAATTGACATTAATTTAATTAGGTTCTTAAAGTTCAGGATATAATGACATTAATTTAATTAGGTTCTTAAAGTTCAGGATATAAAAACATTTATTAAATCGTTTAATCTGATTTTGACTGCACAAAAATAAATACAGAAGGTTCAACTTTTATTTTGCAAATTAAAGCATGCAGTTGGATATGAGCAATTTCAAAATACAGGATATCGACACAATATATCAAAGTGCTTACAGCGGCTAATGGTCCTTCGTCTATATTACAACTTGTCCATGGATTCCAGTTAGACTGAGGTGGTGACCAAGGTACTACACCCCCAGGATGTGGTCGACTTTGGTTATCAACTTCTACATTTTTTTCAATTGTGAGTAGAACTGGTTCAGTAATATTAGGATCCTACAAAATTCAAAACATTAACATTAAAATATGCTAGAAATGAGAAAACATTTTAATCCTTTTTTCATTATAATTTATTTTTCTCTAAATTTTCTTTCACGTTTAAATCTATTTTACATAATTTCTCGCATACTCTAGATTGCTACAATCCGACAAGTATTTTAAAATATTAAATATTTTTAAAAATTTAGGCAAAAGGAACATAAAATGGCTGAAAAGCAAAAATTAAATTAGGAGACTGAAACCATTTTAAAAGTACAATTGTAAAGGGCATTTACCACAAAAACCTTAAATATCAATAGAATAAGTATTATAATATAAGCCAAAGTCATCTTTAAAAAAATGAGCATGTGAAAAAAATCCAAAAATACTCACATTTGGGACATCAGTAGGGTGAATATCCAATTCCATTAAAGTGGCTTCAATATCTCTTATTAGTTCTGGATCAACACTAACTTCATATGGTTCCAACTGAAATTTTAAAATAAAGAATATTTATTGAAGCAGCATAAACTTTCTTAACTATTCTTTAAAGTAAATTCACATTAAGAAAAAAAATTAAAGATTTTGTCAGATAAATAAGACCAAGCTTTAAAGCTTTTATAATGACTATGTTCAAGAAAGGAAGTGAATTTCATCCGAGGAAAAAATTTAATAATCACAAAAGAAAAGGTATCATATTAAAACGATAACTCTGCTGTTTTCTAGAACTTTAACTGCAGGCATTAAATATTCACTTCTGTTTTGAAAATTCTTTGCATTTTGTAATATGTATAGTTTATAAATAATTAATCATACAAAAGAAAGCAGCATTTGTATGATAACTGAAAGAACAAGAGTAAAAAAAAGAAAAATACTAGGCAAAAAAGTCGTTCTTGCAAAAAAAATTGGCATTCAAGGAAGATTAACATCTCTAATTTACTATCGTGGAATACCTGTAAAAGAATGAAAAAGTACAAAACAATATTTTTGAGTAGCAATTATGTAACCAATTGAAACTTAATCATGTATCAATTGATTGCATGCAATCACTAATGCAAATGACTGCGATATAGCCCGACATTCCATGCAAGAGTAATAAATACTGTACACATAACAGCCAGGGATTGTTGCCATTTATTAGTAAGTTATTAAACCTGTGTTATTGAAATAACAACTTTTTGAACCACAATAATGAGAATATTATACTGAGACCCGATTGTTTTTTTTTTTTAATTGGAAAGGCCTCACAATTTGGTGTTCTTTCTGATAACCACCCGAAGCAAATGTCCCATTCACATCACCGTAGTCCCGACTCGGACCTTTCAAAAAACTGAATGGTTAGTCTGCAGAGTAATGGCTGGTAGGTTTTTGAAAAACCGCGTAATAAATTCAGTGCACAGAACTGCTTCCTGAAAGGAAGAAATATTTCAATTGTTTTTCAAAATTTCTTTCTTTAACTCTTATTTTTTACCTTACCTTATCAACTTCTTTCTTCTTTGTTATTCCAGTGTATGCTTCGATTACTTGCAAATGATACAACTGTCGTACAAGAGAAAGTGCACACGACTTGGAAGCCATCTGCTTATTTGAACCATGCTCTCTCGTACTCAAAGCTATAAAAAAAAGCCTTCATTTACTTTATTTATAATTAGAGCAAAAAAAAAAAAGCTAAACTGCAATCAAATGTTAGAAAATACCAAATTGAAATATGACAATTTTTATCAATTAACAAATGAAACGAAATTCTTATCACAAGAGTTGGAACCTCACTGGCAAGTTCATATAACTCCAGTTATTCTAAAAAAGGATACCTTGATACTGAAATGACAGTAATTTTGATAAGTGCAGAAATATGAAACAGACTCACACATCACATACAGAGAGTTGGTTGATCAATTTCAAAAATATTCTATTAAGATAGTCAAAGACAATTTAATTTGATACAGCACGAAAACTAATGAATGGTTTACATTGCTACTGGATGAATTAACACATGTTTACACAACTACACATATTCAGTTATTCTTAATTTATTTTTAGTCAACAATAAGTTTCTAAAGTGGCAATCAAGCTAATAAGTAGCATGAAATTGCACTCTGGAGTATCTTTCATCCATTTTTGTACAGAAATTTAAAATAACTGCTATGGGGGAAAATATCAAATCATTAAAAAAAATTAAGGAAATTGTGTTGATTGGAAAGATAAGAAAACAGCCAAAATTTAAAAAAATAAATAATGAAAGAATAATTAGTAGCAAAAATAAAAGGAAATTACAAGAAATAACTATATTGCCACTTAATAATAAACAGTTAGATCTTAAAAGCAAAAAAAAAAAAAAATGTTTATTTTCCTAGAAACATCAAAACAAATTTTAGCAAGTGCACTTGGTAAACTTAATGAAATAAAATGTATACTTACTACGACCAAGTTGCTTGATATATACACTCAGTTCACATAAATAACTCCTATAGCAATGAAACAATCAGAAAAAATAATGAAATAAGGTATAAACACAACCTGCACCAATCTCTCATAATTAAAACTAAAACAAAAAATAGCTCAGATATTTAATGAAAAAATTTTTTAAACTTTCTATTTGTAAAAATGTAATAAAAATATTTGATTAATCAATGAAATATGCAAGTGAATTTTCATTTAAAATATGCAGCATAATTACATAATGTAAAAAGAGAAAAGGTAAAAAAACAATACATTTCACGAGGAAATTCTCTTCTTAAAGAAAATTTAACAAAATAATAACTGAATTAATTAGTTAAAGTAATTAGCTAATATATTTAAGTAAGCTTTAATTTCAAAAACTTAACAGAAAGAAAATTTCAATATATGTTTTCAAAATAAAACCTCAAGCCAATATTACAATATAATCAGAGAATATATAAAGGTATATAAAATTAACTTAAGAAAATATAATAAAAGGCACCGAGCAATAATTTTAACATTTAAATCATTCCCAAATTCAGTTTTACTGTTCAAAATGTAAAAAGGAGATTCATACTATTTTCAAGTTAAGATATATATTAAAAACAGCTCAAAATATTAATAAAATGATCTAATGCATCATAAAAAATAATAAGTTAAATATCTTTAATGTGATTTTTTTTTTAATGACCACTAATTTCACAAACAGAAAATAAATTTTTAAAAATGAAATATTTTCTTTCACTTTATTTTTTTTTTTTTTTTTAATTTTAGAAATAAATTTGGTTGTAAATGCATTCACAGAAAAAAAATGAAATCAAGCACAAACATTTTATACAATCAAAAGCAAAAGAAGAGATAAAGAAGAAATGAACATTGGCCAAAAACAACACAAACACGTGCTTACTGACCTTTTTAAAGGCAATACATTCCAGAGTTTTAGAAAGGACATTTATTTGTTGAAAATAATCATGAATGATGGTCTAATCACTAGCAGATTCAGCACAATATTATACCAGTGTCTGTATAGAAAACAAAAAAAGTCACTTGTAGTTGTACCTTAGCTAAACAGATAAATAACAAGTACTTGAAATAATTCCCAAATACCTCAAAATAATAACCATATAATTTTGAAACTTTATGCTATAAAAAAATTGGAAATATTCAAAGTGTTTAACAATTTTAAAACTATCTATATTTAGCAAATATTGATTTAATAAATTCATTGAAAACTCATTTCAAAATAACCCTAATTATTTTTTTTTTTCTTCCTCCCAATAGAAATAAATCAAATGTAGCATATTCATTTGTGTATTTTTATACATCACTATTATCATTCCTTTTATGAACACTTGGTTTAATTTGCACCATGATTTACACATTGCAAAACCTAATACAACATGCAAATCATGATATACTGATTTTCAGTGAGGTATTGAAGCAAATAAATGAGATTAATAATACAATTTTTAAAGATATATCACGAGATCAGAATTATTAATCCTATCATTTTTTTTCTATGTTATATTTTAGTCAAAAATATGAATTCAATAAGTGTACATGCATACTGAATTCTCATTTATTTAGAGCTATTACAAGCTCCTCAATCTACAATTTATACTCTACATTTTTTCACTATTGATTTTGAAAATTTTTTTGTAACCGATTTTGAAACGAAGAAAAATGAAACCTGTAAATTTCTGATATTTTAAATATCATTCACAATTTCTAGATCCCATAAATAAAACAAACAATGGAATTGAAAAAAGACCCAATAGATTTTCAATCTAATTTAGCAGGAATTACAATTATTTTTGGAAATAACTAATTTATTAAACATGTAAAATTCTGGATGCATAAACTTATTATATATCGCACAGAGTTTATAATACATGAAGAGGAAGTTTCCTAATCATTACTTTAAAAAAATTAATGCATTCTTCTTAATTTTTTTTATAGATATTTTGAGATATTTCGTTACAGAGAAAAGAATTCTTAATTTCAAGTTTTACTTTCTTATTTTTGTATTTAGCTATCCTACTTTGAAATCAGTTCAAATCAATGAGTTCAAATAATGCAATTATTTCTACCTCCCATACAAAATGTTTTTCTAAACCACTTTATATTAAATTGCTGTTTCAGCAAACATATTTTGCATCTTACTAATTACATCAGAAATTCATTTCAATTTCCATACATATGTTAGTGCTTTAAAGGAATTTCATTCTATAATCAAAATCAGCAAATGTAATTTCTTCCAGTTCTTATTCAGAACTGAAAGAAACGTAATATTTCTCAAAAATCATCTAGACATAGAAGCTGAAAGTGATTAGACAGTGAACAACTCTGGAATGTATAGCCCATAAAAAGTTCAAAGATCAATGAAAAATAGGAATAAAATTTAAAAAGTGGAAACAAAAAATAATTAATCAAACCTGTTGTGATCTGGTCCAACTTGGGAATACTTATATTCCTGATTCAATTTATTGGCTTGAAGAAATTGATGTAATCGAGATTTAGCATTATCAAGAGTCCAGTTCCCATGAATACCAGAATTAATATCCATGTCTTCAGCCTGTAATTTGTATAGTTCATAACTAAAAATATTCTATTCAACTATTTAGATATTTATTTGCTTGGAACATAGTTACTATGTTAATCTGAACTGAATGAAAAGAACTTCATAATCGTGAAAAAAAGTTCATAAAAAATATCAAAAGCTGCAATCATATTTAAAACATCACAGCAACTCTAAACATAAATGAAATATAATAATGTCAATTTAGTGCCCCTTTTATTTAAAAAATATATATATATATCTTTTACATTTACATGCTTGAATTGGTAGAAATTTTCAGTTCAAGAACCAACGTTGCGACTTACTCTAACTGGATTGTCTTGAAACAGGTTAATGTTATTATGGTCACTTAATACAAAATAATGCATTACTGAAATTAATGCCTTAAATCAGCATATTTTTAAATTGCTATTTAAAAAAAAAGTTCAAAGTTTCATGAGATGAATTCAACAACCATATAATTCCACTACAATTATACAGTTACACACATTCTTTATCATATGAATTATTTGTTTTATGGTAGAATGAAGATTATAATTTATTTCAACTTTCATTGTTTGGTTTTTTTTTTAATTTAAATTTTTCAACCACAGTAGAATAAATCCTGAAAGTGAAAAAAAGAAATATACAAAATATAATTGAAAAATTTATGTTTAGTCCTAATTTTTAATTAAAAATCTAGTTGTTTAAATCAAATTTCTCTACCAAACGTTAACCAATTTCAAGTCAAAATTGCAATCAGCAAGTTATTTTAAATTCATTATTATATTATTCAAAATTAACTTTATGAAAAGATACGAATAAGTAAGTGTTGAAAATAAGTATTGTTGTACAAACTTAAAAGTTACAGCATGCTCATGACTACAATATATAATCTATCACTGTTAAGTAAAGAAATGGAAGTTCAAATGCTATTCATAAATATTATAAAAATTAAGATTTAGGCAATGTTGTACATCAAAACATGTTTTCTGTTAAGATATATGGAATTAAAAAAAAAAAAAAAACACGGCAAGTATTAATCATACTCATGAAAAGTTGAAATTAATTTGATAAAATTTCTTACATTATATAAAAAAAAAAATCTGAAATGGCTGCTACAAAAGTACTGAATAGACATTTGAAAATTATGAACGTCAGCAAGTTAAGCTGATATTCAGCTTCAACAGCTTAAAAATTTTACATTTTTAAGAAGGTAATTAAAATGGAATATGTTTAAAATTTGCAAAAAAAAGTAAAACTTCAAAAATGAATGAAAAGCAGAACCATCTCATAGCTTTTTTTTTTTTTTTTTTGTAATCAGCAGAGAAGTTTGCAACTAATTACTCATGATGTACTTTTAAATCAGAAATTAAATGAAAATATGAATAGCCATTTACAATTATGTCATTTACTGCCTTTTTTTAAATAATTATTATCCACAATCTGTTTTTTTAATTATATTTAAATATAATTTAATGTTTAAATCAATTATAAAAAAATTTTCCAATTTATTCATGCCTATTCAACTACACTAAACAGAACTTTTTATATTGTATAGGCTATAAAATTCAATAAATTTCCAATTTTCCCCTTCAAATTTTGTCTGATTTCTTTTCCTAAATTTTAATCCAAAACACCCATTTTCAATTTGTTTTGTTTGTTGTAGGTAGGTTACTATTAATCCAATCTTTAATTCCATAATGAAATTTTCTGCTTTTATTGAAAAAATAAAAGTATTAATCTAATTTTTAAATTTTTTTAGAATTATTTTCTATACAAGTATAAATAAAAGTTACCTCTTCCATCTTCTTCTGATCTTCTGCACGTTGGACATAATTAGGAACGGAGCCTTGATTATATGGGACATAATTTTCTTTAATTGGATAACTTTGATCAGTAGTTTTTAACTGGATGTGAGGTGCTTGTGGCCCACCTGATGGTAATTCGGCAGGTCCTTGATTTTCAGTCTGAAGCCCAACCTAAAATACATATGCATTAAACAAGGTATCTTGACAAAACTACTTTTAGCTGATAATTTAGTTCTCGATGATATTGTGGGTTAATGGAGTTCTTCACCTCTGAACATTGCTATTGCTGTGGAAAAAAGTAGCATTGCAAATACAGTTATCTAATAAAACTTGGAAGTCTATATTAATTTAATGAAGTCATAATTTACTGTTGTGTGTGCTTAATTTATTTACAAAATATAATAATGAGAGAAAAAAAGAGAGGAGAATTTAAATGTAGTTAAGTGGATTTTTACATAATTGAGTTCTGAAAATATTAAAACAGCGTCTTGTTGTCGAGAATACACAGGAGTACAAACTTTCAAAACTCTAGAACATCAGAGAGTGAGTGAAAAATAAATTACAAATCTCCATCTTTAGAACATGAAACAAGCCAAGTTAAATAAAAGTATATAAAAACCCAGGGTATTCTCTCAACTTTCTTGCACAAAATACAGCATTTGCTTGCGTAACTTCATAGAACAGGGAAGAAAGTCAACTTGGTAGATTATAAAATTCTATATACAGTTACAAAATGGTGTTATGGACATGATAAATTTCATCTAACCAGCTTGTTGCATTTTTTTAGCTATGCTTACAGACAAACAGATAGACAGAATTTCAAAAATAGTTTTTTTGGACTTGGATAAGTTTGACATTTGGAGATTTATCAAAATCTTGAGGTCAAGTTTTTTAACGATCACAAAATTTTATGCTTTTCTCGTTACGAGAAAGTAAAAAAGAATGAAAAATTGCATGATGACAAACAAATAAACTAACTTCAACACCACAAAATGTTTCTTTTACACTATTTATTTAAATGAAACTGTGCACTATAAGAAGTAACTTCTTAAACTACAGCAATGTTTATAAGAAAAAGCATAACATGTTTAAAGAAGCCTTTAAGACTTGCATATTATTCAGAAATCTATATATGAAAATACACACACTTTCTGAATAAGTAAAGAAGAAAAGCATTACTGAAACTAGATAAAGGAAAATAAATATTTAACTGTTTTAAATTAAGTACTAAAAATATATATGTAGAAAATGAATTTCAAGAAAATGAAAGTAAACAAAAGAAAAAGATTACTAGGGATGTAACGAAGAGTGATTTGGCCCAATAGCAGAATATTCGGCAGAATAACAAATTTTAAAAGAACATTTAACTTTTCATTGTAAATGAAATATGTTTCAAATTTTAAATGAAAAAAAATTACAGACATGACACAGGCTAGGAACAAAAAAAGCTGAACTTTATAAATAATGAATTGTTCCAAACAAAAACACAGAGAAAAAAAATAAGTATGTTTAATTGAACAATAAAACAAATAAATTTCAACAAAAGGTTTTTGGAATTTTAAAAATATTGTGGAATTATTATATTAAAGAAAATGAAGAATGATAAAATCCGATGCTGAAAAAGCTGAAATCTGCGTTTCCGCGGAAATGTGTCATGTCTAAAATTAAGATTAAATAAAATTGATTTTTTATAAATTGTATATTTTAAAAAATGTTAATGTTTTTATATATATTTGTAATATTTTAAATACCTTAATTTCCAATAATTAGAAATGAGAAATCCTCTTCATTTTAGGATTGTTTGAAGAAATAAAAGTCATCATTGTTTGTATAACAATGACAAACATAGAAGAAAATTAAATGGATAAATTCAAATTACTAGAAGTAAAATACTATTTTGATAAAGAACTTCTAATAGATAGGATGGAATGTCCACTTAATTGGTGGAAAAAAATTGCAGAAAAATTTCCAAGGTTCGTAAATTTGGCAAAGAAAATATTTTTTAGGACCTGCGAGCGTTATGTTTATTTTTTGAAGCTGGAAATATATACGAAACCATATGGAATAGACTTCTATAAATGATATGTGACATTATTAAATACATCTTATGTACTAAGCAACTTAAAACTGGATAAATATTAGTTTTTTTTTTTTTAAATAAATGTACCGGAATGCAATTCTGCAATATTCTTTATTAAAGTTAGATCAAGTTACATTTTTCTAAAAACATTTTATCCTGACCATTATCTGCGTAGCAATTGGCCAGATCGAATACTCGGGAAAGGGCTGAATAGGGCTAATACTGAATATTTGTTGGCATTAGAATCATAAATTCTTATCAACTTCGGGATAAACGAGCTGACGCCATCTCGCACAGTGGAAAAATGTAAACAAGCTGTTGATAGTAATATGACGTCATCTGACGAGCGACTAATTAGATTTTTTTCGAGCGACTAATTAGATTTTTTTTCGGTAATTTCCAGTGTGCAGGATGGCATCGGGAATATGTAAATCGCCCAGAAAGGGTGAATATAAGTGCGTATTCTTTCTCTGTGAATCAGTAGGTAGTAAGAACCGGTGTGACCGGAGTGTTTGTGTATTTTTGCAGTGTGACTTTCACAGTCCACAATGTTTTCTCATCTGCATATAGTTCATCAATAAATGTTTGTTGCCTTCAGAAGTCTTCCACACCAAAAATGTCTTTAAGATTCCGCTGACGCGATTAATGGTTGCTCTGCTGAGCCTTCAACATCATTTGACGATGAAAAAGCTAACAATATTCAATACATCCCTAGTTGGTATTATATGCGTATGAAACTAAACAGAACACATTTCCTACAGAAAAATTATTATTCTTGCATCATAATTTCAGGTTTAGCAATGATACATTATATGTAACTTAATTAAATATACATATGCACTGTGCAACTGATGTGTAATTCTGCAATAATCTTTGTTAATTTAGTATTTAAAAGCACATTTAAAAAAATTATTATCCTGAATATATTCCACCGAATATCTGTTTAGTATTCAGTAAAAGACCAGAATATCGAATAGCTGCCGAATATTCATTACATCCCTAAAAATTACTAAAAGAGTTGAGAATTTTGCACATTCCAAAAAAAAATTCAGGTATCACAGGATTTACAAATTCAGAAAATTGAAAATTGACAAAAAAATTAATGCTCCAATGCAAATAAATTATACTCGACTAAAAAAAGGGCAATTTAATAATACTTTAAACACTAAGAACATATTTTAAGATATGAAAATGATTGCTTCAAGATTATGAAAATAGAAGGGGGGCTGAAACCTTATTTTTTAAGTCTTTAAACAAAGAGCAAGAAGTAAAAATTTACAGGATTGTTTCCTTACTTGCCAAGAATTTCTTAAGCACTATTCAGTGCATTAATAAACCATACAAAACTTTTGGCCATTTTGTTTGGGTAGCCACAATGATAAAAAGTGTTGGAAATACAGAATTTATTATTCCAATCAATTATTAAATGTGAACAAAATTTAAAATAATATATTTACTTTATCTAATTTACAAAAGAATAAGATCAACTTACCGGCAATTCAATAGGTACTTCCGACTGTGCTAATTTACCAGCTCGAACTAGATACAATAAAAAATCTCTAGCAGCATTTGTCTGAGCATCTTTCTTGTTTGTAGAGTTTCCTACACCTACATAATCAAATCCAGGAACTGTAACCTATAATCAAATACAAAATCAATAAGAAAGAATAATACCTTCATTTAACTGTAATTTCGATTTAAATATGCATATAGTAAGTCGTCGTATTTTACAAACCAAAATTTTTCTAGATAACATTTAAAAAATAACAGATATTAATCATCACAAATAAAATCAAGGTTAACCTCGAGTTTAAGGTGCGTACTCACTTTTTTCCCCTTAAGCTCGGCAATTGTTTGAGACCAAGAGAGATAGTGCCAGAACATTTGCTTTGGATGCAAGTTGAAAATTTTTTCGGCGTCGCTTGCGCATGCGACTACAGTGATTTGTTTACTGGTCTACAGCACATGCCCTTAATTTTGCCTCATTTCTATTGGTCCACTGTCTGCTCTCTTCGATTTGATTGGTGGGCGTACGAATTTGAATAATACTTTGTTTGGAATTATTGATCATTTACCCAATGATTATTTTCAATAACCATTCGCTTATCTTCTGAAGATTTCCGTTCATTTAATTTGCTGAATCTCTTTCTCTGTGTTGCTGATTATGGCTTCCAAATATTGAACAAGGAATGCTTTTTTTGGAAACAATGGTTCCCTTGCTACATTTCATCGTCTTCAGACGTCGTGTTTTCCCTGTGTTCGTGCTTTCCCTATGTGTTTCGTTTCTCAATGAAAAAGCGAAGCTATGAGGGGCCCACTTTGCTGAAAGCGAAGCCGCTGATGTTTTTTTAAGTTAAAAAAATTTGCCCGGTGCACACTTGCAATGCCAAAGGCATTGCGTGCTCAATCTCTCGTTTTGAGATGTTGTAGGCATTGAATGCATAGGAGACCTATAAAAAACTCACTGTGCATCCTAAACAGTGTTTGGCAATGGAAAATAAAATTGTGCTAAAGAAAATTGGCACGAAAATAGTATGCACCCTAAACACCAGGTTCATCAAAATCACCAACTACTGAATACAAATTTGATACATGAAGAAATATAATTATCATCCTGGTCCTATTTATAAATCAGCCTCTTCACCGACACCATTGGTTGGATTTAATTCATGCAAGACCAGTGACGAATCCGGGGGGGGCAATCGGGCTTCAGCCCCCCCCCCCTACAGAGCTAGACCAGAATTCTTTATTTTTAATTAAAATCACTAGTTTTTTTCTTCTTAATTTCCCTTTAAAAAAAGTGAAAAACATTTCTTCCTGGTTTTTGACAGGCTCGAAAGTTTTTCCACTTTCGTAGTTATTCCACTCATATTTGCAGCGTTGACAAGGTCAAAAACATGCTTTTGCTAGTTATTTCATTGTATTTTTTGTTAAATTATCGAAAGTATTGCAGTGTTCTTTATGAATCTTATTGTCAGGTGAGTCAAGTCTGTTAAGTTCAAGTGTTTTGGTTTACATAAGCCATAAGATTTGACATTCTTCACGACGATACGAAACTTTATACCTCCGCGCCCGCCCCCCCCGACTCAAATCCTGTATTCACCACTATGCAAGAATAATATATTTAACTTCTCTTGGTAATTATAAGCAACCTTGGTGCAACAAACTTTCTTTACGATTTTTCTTTGCGAATAAATCTTCCCTTTGATTCTGTATTATGGCAACAGTCAGTCTGGAATTAACAGTACCCAAAAATTAAAATAGCCATATATGATGAGAAAAATAACAATAGCAAATTATCCAAAGCTATGCAATTAATCTAATAAAAATAAAGAACATTAAATTTTGCTCAAAAAGCTTCAACCAAAAGCAAATGGCGACTTGATTAGCTTATGTAGAAGCAAAAATTAATAGAACTAATAAATAATAAATTTAACAACCTAAAATTAAAAACTAAAGGATGAAAACACAAGGATGGAAGGGAGTAAGGATTATGCAAACTAAAAGATGCTCAGCCATTATTGTAGAGATGACAGTGTTATGCCAATTATTAGGCCAAGTTTAATAAGAGTTGTGCTAGCTGAATTAGGACTTCTCATAATGCAATATTATTTATTATCAGGGGCTCTGCTCTGCCTCTCAGTTTGTTGTGCTGGGTAAAACCAAAGTATATGGTACATCTCTCGCCAAGCTGGCATCAAATCAGGAAAAACTCGCCATGTTATCACATTTGCCATGTTACATCCGCCATTGGCTTACCACATTTAGCGGTTTTTCGCCAAAGAAAATCCAAGTTTGGCGCCGTACCGTACACTTTGGTTGAGCCGTTGTGCTGTATCTCTACTCTCCCTCCCCTAGAGAACAAGTTGCTTTGCCAAATCTCATCAGCTAAATAATTACTACCAGAGTAAAATGTTACAATATCACAATATTTTCAAAATACATTTTACATTACATAACAGAAAAATGCACATATGTTAGATAAATTCTGAAATGAATAATCTCAAACACAATTACGCTTTGAAACTGGAAGAAAAATACATACTTCACATAAAAATCTTTGACGTTGTTTACTTCCTGCTCCTCTAACTTCATATGATGGTGTAACTTTATTTTTCCCACACCATGCATAAAGAAAGGACTTAGTAACATCTCCCATGATATCCTGTGATTTTTAAATTATATATCAATTTCAAATTAAATATTCAATCACTTAATATAGATCAAATTTTATGAAAACACAAAAATCAAGAAATCTTCAACGCATTAGTATATAGTGATGGATAACAGCATTCAAAACTTGGAATAACAAATATAATTAGGTATTTCTCACTTATTAAAACTTTAATTTTCTAAATTTAAGCAATACACCTAATATTTTTACTTGTTCAATAATTTATCAATTAAACTTTAGTATAGAATTTTGAATAAATCATGTTTTATTATAATAAAAGTTTGGGGTTTTTTCATAAAATAATGAATACATTGCGAAAGAGGAGTAATGCATCAATACAGTCTACAACTAGATTAAAACTCTCAGATAAAATAAGCACCCTAAATCTTACACAAAATATGGTTATTTCATTACATTAAAAAACAAAAGGCTTAACACTTTAAATTACCGAATTCTTACAAAGATTCAATAGACCCTACCCAACATCTACCGGTACACAATTAACAACAACGTATTTCAAGAATGAAGAGGAAGTGAAGCGATTTATTCTCTACGGTCACAGTTATTTCCGAACAGTTATACGAGATTTAGGGATTTTTTTAGCACGTATCTCCTAATTAAAAAATATTTATTCCAAAATTCGTTTCAATCTGCTTAAAAATTAAGTAAAATTGCCATCAATAGATGGCAATGGACTAGAAAAATTGCTGATCCAATACGGTCAAGACAAAAAAAATGGCGTCCTCCTAGAAGGGCGAATATTCTTTTTCATCTTTAAGGGCTTTTTGTTCGTTTGTTTATTTATTTCATGTGTATATGTTATGGTTAATGAGGATAATCGGTTATTATGCATAATAATCACGGTAATTATGCATAATAACCAGAGATTATGCATTATGCATCGGAAGTCAGAGCCGGCCTTAGTAGGTGCGAGGCCCAAATGGAAACAATTTTGTATAACCCCGATATATTTAAGTTTTTAAATTATGCTTAACGAATAAACAAGCAATATGAAATTTTAATAAATTAATTAATAATATTTATTGTTAAAATTTTATTAATATTGTGGGGCAACGCGCCACACCATCTTACTTTGATGTATCCCACATAGCAATTTCAGTTTGCAGCAAGCTTGCCACAAATTTGTCATGACAAGAGTGCAAGTTTGCCACAAATTTGTCATGACAAGAGTACAAGCTTGCAGTAAGCTTGCAGCAAGTTAACGAAAGCTCCGAAGTCACCATGAAACGAACTTGCAGCAAGCTTGCCACAAGCTTGCCGTGCAAACTTATTGCAAATTATAGCAAAAACAGAGTACGAAACACATCCCGGGATAGAACTCGCGACCTCCCGGTTCCGAAGCGGAGACGCTAACCATTGAGCCAGTTGAACTCTGAAAGGAGAAGATAGATTTCGCTAATACATCGTTCGATTCGATTCGTATACGATTTATTTTTAACTATTTTCTGGATTTCATTAATTTTTTGAGTTGAGAATATGATTTGAAGTCAAAGAGAGAGCGATTTTCGCTAATAACTACGTTTTGCTAGTAGAATAAATTATGAAATTAGAGTTCAAAAGTAATTACTTTAAAATGGGACAAAATGTCTAGTTATTATTGTTCAACAAACACTGACTGTTTTTTAGATTTAATTTTGTTTATAAACGTTAAAATTTCAACATTAAGAAAAAGGCGATATAGTTTTCTTTAAAGTGAGAGTGATATATTTAGTAAAAAGATGGAAAATATTTCAAATTTTTTTTTTTATAAAATAGTTATTTTTTTCACAAATTATCATTGATTTATTGAATTAATAAAAAAAGAATTACGGTCTAGAAGATGCTATTAAAAATCGGATGTTTTTTAAAACAGAGACAAAGATAATTATCTCTTTATTGTGCTATCTTTGCAGGAAGCTTGTTTTGCAAAATTGCAGCAAGTTTGATTTGCAAAGGAGGTGGCGCTATTTGTCACATCGAACTTGCTACAAGTTCGATTCAAGTTTGACGCGTCAAATTTTGCCATGACAAGTCAAAATCAAACTTGCTGCAAACTTACGTGCTATCTGGGATACTAGCCAATATCCGCCTCCGGACATTGGGAATTCCTTTTGTCTAGTGGTTAAGAAGCTGGAATCGGGACCCAAATTTATCCGGTTCTATCCCTCTACCAAAGTGGTGACCTGGACGTGATCTGAACCGTCACCTCCGACTTCTGAACACGCAACAACAACTTTCAGTCCCACTAATAGATGGCAGCACCACAAATTACATCAATTCCATCTTCTACTACATTCGGCAGATGGTAGCACTACAACTCCTACAGCAACGCCATTCTCTCAATTCAAAGTCTATGACACATTTCATAGCACAAAGCCTGTGACACATTTCACAGCACAAAGTCTATGACACATTTCAGAGCACAAAGTCTATAACGCATTTTCATAGCGCAAAGCCTTCACGTGCCTGCGCACCAACAACGTGGGCAGCAATCTGTGCATATGCACGCAGCACATCGCTTCCTTGATATTCAGATAATATCAAACAAGCTGGGGGTTGCTCCTGTGGGGCACCGTGCTACACCATCTTACTCTGATGTATATTAGCCAATATCCGCTTCTGGACATCGGGAATTCCTTTTGTCTAGTTGTTAGGATGTTCGACTCGGAACCCATAGGTCGCCGGTTCTATTCCGCCGCCAAAATATTAAAATAATATTTTTAATAAATTTACTTACTTTAAATTTTTAAAAAATTCAAAAAGTATGAATTTTTATTGTCTTTTTATTGGATGCATTAAAGGAGGTTAAGTTCTCGAGGAAATTAAGGGCCTTATAAAGTTACTTATTCATGATTATTGAGGAACGGAACGTACGGACCAGTGGTGTAGTTTTAAAATAAGTAGAGCCGGAACGCTCTAACTTGGGTAACAAAAATCGCGCTGTGTTTAGGATGTTTTCACAATTTTTTTTATTTCTTTCTCTTGAAAAAAACAGTGCCGGAACGCAGTTCAAATGCGCTCTGGCTCCATTACACCACTGGTACGGACGTATTTTTAACTAAAGAAAACAATTCAGAAACATAGAAAAAAATTACAATTTTTAGTCTTGACTTCACACTAAACAAAAAAAAAAGGCGAATTATAAATGGTATTTTAACATTATGTTAATAGGAAAACCAAGGGACGACCAGAGAGAAATAATTCTAATTACCCACGAATTTGAATTAAAAATATTCGAAGTAGCCAAGTTCCACTACAATAATAATGCAGTTTATTCATACTCATACTATCATTAGGAATGATTTTTTTTAATGGAGATAAAAGAATAAAAAAGGAATAGATTGTTGTTCATGTCAAAAATATAAGATTGTGACAGTTCATAAAATTACTGAAACAATTTCGGATTTTAAAAATGTATTTATCAACGTGCAAAACTATACATATTTTAAGAGGATGATGATACTACAGAATCTCATGAATGAAGATGTTTCAATTCTAAACGTGTATGTGCAATTTATTAACTGCTAATCAAGTTTATTTATAAATAAAAGAAATCGTCAACAGAAGAAAATTTATATACAAAATTAGGGTAGAAGAAATCAACTCCTTCACAGATAAGCACAACAGAGAAAAAGCTAAAACGTTCAGATTTTAAGTGTAATTAACTTCTAGTAACTTTAAAGAAATTCCTTCACACTGATTTAATACTCCCCTGTTGTGTAACAAATTGTATCCTTGTGGATTTTACATAGAATTAATAAAATTTTAATAAAAAAACAATTTTTTTCGAAATATTATTATGATTAAGGTTAATATACGAAATTAAATTGCTTAAAAATTGTTAGTATTCTTTGAGGATTTTTTTTATGTGACTTTAGATGAATTTAATTCTGAGAGAACTTAAATAATTATAAGTTCTTTTTTACTATGAAAAACAATTTTAGAATAATTCATAAATCTTTTTATAGATATAAAAATATAAAAAAGAGTATGTAAAATGCCTCAACCGTATATATCAAAATTGAAATTGTCATTTCATTTTTTGCTGTTACTACTTAATTATTCTTTTAAATTATTACAATTTATTTTAATTCTAAAGATGTAAAAAAAGTAGTTTTGATGATTTCTCTTTAAGTAATCTAAAAGAAAAAAATAACAAAAATTTGTGTTAACTGAGAATAAATGTATTCTTTATTAAAAACAAATATACATTTCTGTATGTCTACATTTCATGAAAGTCTCAGAAGCTGGCTGTCTTCAAACATTCCCAATATCTTGGAAGAGTCAAAAGATGAATCGGTTTATAGTAAACTTGCTGCATGTCTAGGGTTATCATAGTTTTTTATTTGAAATCAGGACACACCGGGAGGGGGGTTTGAAGGGTCTTGGAGAGGGGATCAAAGTACAGCATAAAATTCTAAATGCTGCCTACGACCCTCTTTCTTAACACTAGCACAGAGTTTGTGGAAGTGGAAAAAAAATTTACGACGTCAGAATGCAAAAAATATACAATTTTTATTAATGTTTGGACATTCAAAAGTATAGTAATGAAATACAGAATTATAACAAAACTGACAAAGCTTTTAATTTTCAGTTTGAACTGAGACCTTGTAAAAGGGATTCATCCACCTTCTCGTCAATAATGGATCTAATCCATAGAGCAATTTTAGTTTGCAACAAAGTTGCAGCAGTCTTGCTATACAAGTCTGCAAGCTTGCAGCAAATTCAGCATGGCAAGACCGCAAGTTTATAACAAGACTGCAGTAAGTTAACGCAAACTTCGAAGTCACCATGCGACAAGCTTGCAGTGAACTTGTCGTCTCAAGTTCATTGCAAGCCAGTAGAAAAAATAACTTGCCGTGTCAAATTTACTGCATATTCAAAGGCATAGGGTAAACTCTTTTCTTCTTGAAAGCCGTTCATACAGAGAGGGGGGCCCCCTTTTCCACCTTCTTTTTATTAACGCTGAATAGGACGGTGAGGCTGATTTCCCCCTCCTTCTTCTGACCGTATAAGGGGAGTGAAATGAGTTATTTTGGATGGAACTTATATTACTTTTACGATCCGAGAGCATGTAGGGGAGAACACGCTTCGAACTCGCGAACATGGGATCCATAGGCGCGTATGCAGACCACTATACAAGCTCGGATCAGAGACACGAGAATTAGAAAAGAGTTTTCGCTTCGTCTTTGTGCCATGGTCGTAAATGCAGGGGTGACACCAGAGGGGGGACCGAGAGGGCCAGGGCCCCCTGTCGGGGAAAAATTTTGTATGGGGTGATTATTATTATTTATCAACTGTAGTTGATAAATAATAATCTGGCGAAAATTTGAGACTAATTTCATTACACTCGTCCCCTTGTCGGGGAGATCGTACCCCCCTGTCGGGCGAATTGGCCCCCCCCCGTCGGGCAAACAGTAGCACCATTCCTGCGTAAATGTGCTATATCAATTTCATGGCAAACTTTTTTTGCAAGTGGGGTGGTCGATTATGGTATGTTACTTTGCAGGAGTTTCGCTGAAAACTTGTCGCGTCAAGTTTGTCATGACAAAATGATATCCAGAAAAATCACACTTGCTGCAAATGTGCATGCTATCTGGGTGAGTGAGTGAGTGAGTTTTGGTTCTATGGCGCAAGAGCCAGCCTTGGCCATGCTGCGCCACTCAAATGGTGAAAACAGAACAATGTGATAAAATTTTCTTCATAATTAAGGAAACTTCAGATATAGGAGGAAAAGACAGTTAAAAAGGTAAACTAGAAACAAAATTTTAAAAAATACTCAAACGAGCAAATGGTTGAAGGCATTAAATACATGTTAAAAAGCGTATAGCTTTGAGGAAATTAAAAATATTTGGATGGTGTTTCTCACTCAGCAGTTCAGACAAAGTTAAAAGCGATGAATTACAGAAATGAATTCGATGACGATTAAAATTGGAGCATTCGATTAAAATATGATAAATAGTTAGTTCAACATTACACGTGGGGCACATCGGTGCTCTCTCACCAAAAAGAAGGTGCTTATGTGAAGACAGAACTGGCCACAAACCAATAAAAGGTTTGATGTAATGCAATTTATTGCGAACCTGCAGGTCCCATGTCTCTTGCCACAGAGAAAAATGCGTCTTGCAACTGATTTCTTCACGTCACAGTAAGGAATTTCATGGTGCAAGAGAGAAGCAGCTGTCTTTGCACTGTGATCTGCCTGCTCATTTCCAGTAATTCCCACATGACTCGGGATCCAGCAAAACAAAATGCAAAAACCCCCATGTTGAAGAGTCTGCAAAAGTCCCAAGATTTCCATAGCAACTGGATGCATTTGAAAGTGAGGATGACATAGTGTTTCTAATGAACTCATTCTATCAGTATGAATGCAAAATTGGCGCTGAGTTGAGAGAGAGATCTTCTGGAGAGCGTAGAAGATCGCCACTAACTCAGCTGACACAATTGAAAAGGATGAATGCAGACGGAAACTGCTGATGTCGGCATCAAAAATACCACATCTAACATGGCCGACTGCCTTTGAACCATCAGTAAAAATTGGCCTATATGAGGAATACCGATAGCGATGGAAACTGAAAAGTTGCTGGTAAATCACCGGAGATGTCCGACTTTTATCAAAACCAGAGAATGGATTTCAAAACGAAAACTGGGGAATATTCCAAGGCGGGAAAATTTGCAAATCAACAGTCTGGATATCAGAAAAGTTGAGCTCCGAATCTTGGATCATGCTTTTCACTCTCTCACAAAAAGGGAGAATGTGAGAGGGACGAGCATTTCTTCGGAGGGTAGCAGGAAGAGTCATATGTGAAATAGGATGTTGAGGAAGAGACAGAGACCGGAAATAATACTGCATGGAAAGTTTTTTCCGCCGCAAGTGTAAGGGGAGTTGGTGGCAAATAGTATAGAGACTCTCTACTGGTGAAGTGCGAAAAGCCCCTGAGCAGATTCGAAGGGCAGAATGGTGTACGGTATCTAGCCTTCGTAAAGCAGCAGACCTGGCAGAACCGTATACCAAACATCCATTATCTATCCGCGACAAAACGGCGGCTTGATATATACGAAGTAGGGAGGTTCGATCTGCACCCCAAGACGTACAAGAGAGTACCTTTAGGATGTTAAGTGATTTCTCACACTTCTTCCGCAATTGTAAGATATGCGGAAGGAAAGTGAGCTTCCGATCAAAAATCACTCCCAAAAATCGAATCTCGTCAACAATCGGAATAGCGTCATTTCGTATGGAAAGGATGGAATCAGCATGAATGCTTCGTTTTCTGCAAAAGTGGACACACTTACTCTTTTCTGCAGAAAGTGTGTGGCCATTTTCATCGCACCAACTTACCATTTTGTTTTTGCAGTTGCTCAATCAAACGCATATTACAACCCTGAAAAGAGATCTGCAAATCATCAATATATAATGTACCAGTGACAGATGGAGGCAAATTAATTAAAATTTCACTAAAATGAAGGATAAAAAGAGTAACACTCTGGACACAACCTTGCGGAACACCCTCAACTTGATTAAAAGGATCAGAATAAAAATTTCCCAGGCGTACTCGAAAGGTACGGGATGATAAAAACAGTTTAATAAACAATGGCAGATTGCCTTTAAAACCTAAGTTATAAAGTTTCCGAAGGATTCCATGCCGCCACGTGCGGTCATATGCCTTCTCAACGTCAAAGAAAATGGAAACAAGGTGGTTACGACGCACAAAAACATTGCAAATTTGTGTTTCGAGATGGACGACGTTGTCAAATGTTGACCGTCCTCTACGGAAACCACTTTGAAATGGTGGAATGCAACCTTGTTCTTCCAATTCAAAGACAAGGCGTGCATTGACCATACGCTCAAGCGTCTTGCATAGGACACTAGTTAATGCAATCGGTCTGTAGTGCAGAGGATTAGAAGGTTCTTTACCCGGTTTGAGGATGGGAATCACAACAGCTTCTTGCCACTGGCGTGGGAAACTTTGCTCTCTCCACACTCTGTTAAACAGGTACAGGAGATTTTAGAGCGACACCGCATCCAAGTGGCGAAGCATATTATATGTGACTTTATCTGGACCAGGACTGGAATCATGAGATTGCGATAGAGCAGTTTGTAACTCAAACATCTTAAACTCGCAATTGTAGGGAAAAGAGTTTCGACTCGGAAAAATCCAAAGTCATCCGTTCCGCCGATTCTTAATTGCCACGAAAGCAGGGCTATATGAATCGACCGCGGAAACTTGGGCGAAAGTTTGGTCGAGAATATTGGCGACATCCAATGGAGAAGAATATGACGCGTGTCCTGTATTCAAAACAGGAATCGAAAATTCTCTATAAACCCCATTGGCAGCCTTCACTTTTTTCCACAACTGTTTGCTCGAAGTAGAAGATGTGATAGACGAGACAAATTTAATCCATGATTCCCTCTGACTACGACGACGAATGCGGAGTGTAAAGGCTCTAGCTCATTTAAAAGCGACGAGATTTTCCGTCGTCGGGTACCGACGAAATATGCTCCAACACTTTCTTTGGTTCCTGTAACTGTCGCGACAGGCTTCATTCCACCACGGTCTACGGAATTTCCTTAGACGTGGGGAACTCTTTGGGTGGTATTATCAGCGGCGTGTATGAGAATATCAACGACATTTTGTACTGCTTCCAATATGTCTGCAGTACTAACCATAGCCTCAGTGACTCCCGCCAACTGCTTGAAAGCAGCCCAGTCTGCCCGCTGGAATAGATAACGCGGTGGAAGCTGAATAGCACCGCCACTATCAGCATGGGAGACTATTAGGGGGAAGTTATCACTATTATACAGATCTCCTCTGACTGTAAAATTCAGCAGTGGTAGGAGTTCAGGAGAACAAATGGCCAGATCTAGACTATGGAATGAGCGTGTGGGTTCATGAAAGTACGTTTTTTCATCGTTATTGAGCAGACAGAGACAGTTATTAGAAATAAACTGTTCAATCTGTCGCCCACGAGAATTCGTACTATCCGAACCCCACAAAGCACTATGTCCGTTGAAATCACCAAGTAATAAAAAAGGTTTGGGAAGCTGGTCCACTCAGTTGTTTAACTGTTGTTGATTAAGGGCATCATGAGGCGGTAAATAGATGCAGTAGACTGTAACCAATGCTCGTGTGTGAACTTGAACAGCCACAGCCTGCAAAGAGGTATGTAAAGAGAGAGATGTGCTAGGATATAAATTTGAAGTCAAGATACAGACACCCCCAGAGCTATGAGATCCAGTGTCCGCATCTTTCCTCACACAATTATAACCGCGCAGTTTTAAGGGAATATTAGACATCAAGAAGGTTTCTTGGAGGCAAAAACATGCGGGATGGAAATTGTTGAGAATGGTCCTGATGTCATGAAGTTTGGACCGAATGCCGCGACAATTCCAAGAGAGGTAGGTATACATTAAGAAAGTGTTGTTTGGGGAGAGGTATTTGAAAGACTTGTTCGAGTTCGTGAAACATCACAACTCATCGTGATTTCTTCATCCTCCCCTTCAGATGGATGAAGTGCAATTCGATCGGGACTTTTGGGCACGCCACCAAAAATGGACGGTAAGTCCTTGTGGACTAAACCCTGACTCGCAAGTCCCAAAGCGACTGAATTTTTGACATTGGATTTCTTTAATTTTGATGTCAGCTGTTGCGGTGAAACGCCGTGTTTGGAAAGTTTTAGTTTAAGAGATTTATTAGATTGTGAATTCGATTTCGATCTTCGGGATGTACATGTTTCAGGAGCACTGTTAGTAGCTACATCAGTATCAGATTCGGATAAATTTGCAGGGGGTTGCATTTTGGCTGCATTTTTCACGCATGTTGTGCATGAACAGTTCGCACAAAATGACTTTTGGAGAGCGCATGAGTAACTTATATCAGATTTAGGTGTTTTTGCCAAGAGTTTTCGTTTTGCCTCTGGGTAGGAAATTTGCTCTTTTGTTTTGAGAGTCATTATTTCTTTCTCCTGTTTCCAACGCGGACAAGACCGTGAAAAGGAAGTGTGATCGCCTGCAATTCACACACTTTTCCTTTTAGGCACACTGTTGGCTAATGTGACCTTGTTCTGCACAACGGGCGCAAGTCAGAGCTCCGTGGCAGTTTGTTTGAGAATGGCCAAAACGTTGACATTTAAAGCACCGCAGAAGGTTTGGAATAAATGGTCGCACGGCTAATTTCATGTATCCTGCTTTAACTGAATCTGGTGAAAGTAAGGATGAGGTGCTTTGTAGGGAGGAGTTGTCCATCCCGCCGAATGAAAATACGGCGTACATACGTTACTCCTTCACCTTTCAATTCATTAGTAATGTCTTCTATGGAGACGTTAAATAACCCACCACAAGTTACTACGCCTTTAGAAGAATTAAGAGAAGTGTGAGCACTCACAATAATAGGAATTGTGGCCAAAGCTTTCAATTTAATAATTAGTTGAGCTTGCTTTCGGGACTTGACTTCAATTAGCAGGTAACCAGAATGGAGTTTACGAACTGAAGCGACTTCACCAAATATGCTGACAACAGCCTATTGCACTAGAAACGGAGAAACCGAATGGAAAGTCTCCTTATTTTCCGATAGTCTTTTGATAATAAAAAATGGTCAAAATATTTTTCAAGACTTTGATTTGGTTCTTTTCGTTGCCCACTAAAGAGACGGTTTGTTTTTGGCCCCGTACGATATGAACAGGGATTCAGGTCCGACGGCACCGCCCACCAAGGAGCCCAACAAGGGAAGGCAGCCACCGGCTCTGGGTACTCCCAGCCTCGGCACTTACCTTGGTGCTAGCAGGAACCTATACGCTCAGGGTCACCCCGGGGACAGTGACCACCCTTAAAGCCAAGCCCAAGGAGTGACCCCTTCGCTTGATCCCCTTCAGAAGACCAACCAAATGGTTGGGATACCGGCCGATTGATACACCGGGGACCGAAATGTACCACCCATCTAATGGGTCGCCACGCACGGGGGTAATTTGCTGTCCATGAGAAGCAAGAAGCAAACAGAGCGGCAACAGATTCCCATGGAGAGCTCCCTCGCCTACCCTCGAGGGAAGGAAAAATCAAAAGCTGAAAGCAGAAGACGGAGGGGAGGGGAAACTTGAAAGGAGATCAGACACTAGGGTACCTCGGGGTCGTGAATTCCGTCACATTTAGAGAATATGTGCCCCTGAGGGGGCATGCTATCTGGGAAACAGTGTAAACAATGATTTTTTTCATTGGCGGAATGACGTCAGTTTTTTAGAATGCATCAGATATTCTTAATTACAATCAAATTCCTCTCTCGCCTCGTTCACTGACATAAATCCAGACGCGAGCTTGAAATCCGGACGTATGGTAACCCTATGCATGCCCCTGTTTACAGATAAGAAATGTAAATACCCAGTCCTTTTTACAAAATAATGCCATTCTCTTGATTTAGGGCTCGCGGGTGAATGTCAAAGACACGCCTTTTTCTCCCCATGTAAAAGCGGCATGCTTTATTTGTAACCTAATACTTTTTACTCTGCTGTTGCAGTTTTATCTTTATTTTTTTATTACAGTTGGGAAGGTTGGCATAGATTATTGATTTCCGAAACAGTCAGCCGGCCCCAAGAAAAAAAAATGCACAACATTGGTTTGCAAATTAATTTTAAAACCCGAAAAAATTCCTGTGTATAATGTTTTGAAATCAAAACGATATTCGCTTTAAATTTGAATAAGTTTGAGTAAATTCTTTGTTGCACTCTTGAGGTTCTACATTTGAGAGGGTACCGGGGGACAGGGCCCATCCGTCGGGGAAGCTTCGCCCCCATCGGGGAAAAATTTTGTACCCCGTGGGGGAAAATATTTGTACGGGGTATTCAACTGTAGTTGATAAATAATAATCTGGCGAAAATTTGAGACCAATTTCATTACACTCGTCCCCCCCATACAGCAGGTCGTACCCCTCTGTCGGGCAAATCAGGTCCCCCGTCGGGCAAACCAGCCCGCCTCCCCGTCGGGCAAACTCTAGCGCCACTCCTGCTTGCGCGGGGCCTCATTTGGAGCAATTGGTCCAATCGGCTAAAGGCCGGTCCTGATTACAGTTAAAGATTAATCGCCTAAAGTTAAATCCTTTCGAAACCAAAGTATTTGTGGATTGTCTTTGCACTACCTCCTGTTTCAAATGTAGAATTTCAACCGCGCTCGCGATGCCTGCGGAATCTAAACTGGGCAACGGGCAGATTTTTTCAACTTAAAGAAAACATCCTATGGCTTTGCTAACAACGGGAGCCGGAACCAAGTAGCTTCGCTAGACAATTGAATGTAAGGAATCTGCGTTTTTTAATTACTCAAATGAAGCAGGAAAAATTGCGCTCGCGTTGTCTGCGGCACCTGAAATGGGCATCGGGCAATTTTTATAACTTAAAAAAATATCCTACGGCTTCGCTAGCAGCGAAAATCGGAACCTAGTAGCTTCGCTAGCTCATTGAATGTTAGAATATAAAAGAAATTAGAGGATAACACAGGCATATCAGAGAAAGTAAAGAAATATAAGGCATTTGCCCCTAGTAACTTCGCTACTAGCTCTAAATGCTTTTCAGAACAAAAAATAGTAAGAATTAATAGATTTACTCAGTTCTATTATTTGAAATTGGAAAGAAAAGGTCTAGATTTAACCAAAAAAACCAATAGAATAATGCGAATAATCAAAGAAACCACCACGCAAGTGAAGACAGAATTCCAACAGACAAATTCTAAAATATGAATAAGCGACTTCATAAAATTCAACGTAAACGATTTTTATTAAATTCATAAATCAGTAAAAATCGCTCAATTACATAATCGGAGAAATATAAAATCATAAAATAAATCAAAATTCTATTTAAAAACATTTAATTAAAATTAAATTTTTAAAAGTTAATTCCAACTTTAGAGGATGTTAGAGGAGCCGAAAGATACTCCGTTGAAAATAATCACATTGACCAAACTCCACTGGTAATTATGCATAATAACCGGTTAATGTGATAAATTCGCATAAATTATCCGCTTTAACAGGCTTACTTGGTTATTATGCATAATCGCCGGTTATTATACATAATAACCGATTACCCACATTGACCGTAACATATATAAGATTTCCGTGCTATGATTCAACTTCCGTGAAATGATTTGTTACAGTGAACTTCCAAAATTATAACACTTCTGTTTGAAAATGATCATTTAGAGTGCTTTTTTCAATTGTTATGCTAGAAGATATTTTAATTAAGATAAATAATATACATAAATAGGATAGATAGTTTTTATTAGAGGATAATTTTTTTTATTTACATGGATGTTATTTGAAACGAAAGCCTCTTTTTCAATTCCTACTATTAGTTCACACTCTCCCTATACATATTTATATATCTTGTTCAAATTTTCAATCTTTAATAAAATACTTTTTTATTCATCCACTCAAGTTCAGATACATTTTTTAAAACTTGTAGTGGATGACACTTGATGTTAATACAGTTTTTTCAAATATTAATTCATTAATTAAATTTAATTAATTAATTTTAGTTTTATATGGGAGAACGCATATGTCGCCTTTAGTCGCTTGGTTCGAATTTTTCTCAATAGATGGAGCTAGGTTTGCCAGCTTCTAGACCTAATATCCTTTGTTTTCTGGTATGTTCACGAAGGCGTGATTTTTTCATGTATTTTTGTCAGAGGGTAATGTTGATTACTTTCTTTATTCTCTCTATTGGATATGTTAAAAAAGACTTTATGAAGTTTTTCAATTCCTACTATTAGTTCACACTCTCCCTATATATATATAAGATATTTAGCAGGATATAAATTTAGGAATAAATACCGTCAGTGACAAAGCGTGTAGATCGCTGACCTAAGTAGGAATTGACTTTAAAATTTTTTTTATATTACTTGTTATAAGGAATGGATGCCATTCTTTGTCGTGAGAAACAAATAAGATGTCGCTAGATTCCTTTAATTTACAGATAATGAGTTGGGAGTATCACCTATGCTTTGCACATGTCATACAACCTGGCCGTGTGTGATGTCCTTTATAAATTTTCAAACTCGGGAAGGTATAAAACGTTGAGATCCATCAAAATCTCGAGGTCGAATTGTTTGACGATTACAATTCTTTCTCTTTCTATACAAATATAAATAGACTCTCAACTGTACAATCACGGAACTATGATTAGCCCTTGTATGAATAAAAAGTAATTTAAAAGGACAATTTTAAGCGTATAATAGAAATTAGCAGGACCTTTGCAACAATTTGTTATTACAGATTAAGCCTCTGACTGCATATCCTGCGATTTCCGCGGGCTAATGGGTTTACTTAGTACATTTAATAAGTTGAATCATATTATAATAATAAAGCCCTCAAAGTTAATGTTGCGCGAAACCTATCATAGAACACTGGGCTTCTTTAAAAAATCGGAAAAACGACACAGTCTTAACCCGTCTACGAATCGGACACACAAGATTCACACACAAATACCTCTTGGCGTACAAATGCCTATGTGTTCCCATTGTAATTGTGACGCAACAGTTATACACATTCTTATTGAATGTCCACATTTTAACGCCCAACGCTTGTTTCACTTCCATTCGTGATGTTGGAAATGTTACTTGGCAAAGACCCACATCCTTTGTGCACTGACCTTTTTGCACTTTTAAAGTCCATAGGATTTTATACCCTTATTTAAAGTTACTTCTACATTTCTTTGGAATTTTGTATTTCATTATCAATTTACCTTGCGAGTACATTGAATCATTTTACCTTGAACATGTTTTAGCAGTCTAAATTGCTGTAACAATCTTTTGAAGGAAAGTAAAGACTTGTGTGGCGTAATATAGCCAGTATACTGGCTCTTGCACCAGTAAACCCAAACAAAACCTGAATGTTAGTAACAATTCGCTTGGTTCAACGGTATTTGAACATGTTTTAAAAATTTGCATCTATATAGTCATTCAAAAAAAAAATTATGCAGTCAGAGGTTTAAAGATTCATTTACACCTTACAACGAAACTTTTTTAATGTAATGCAAGGACAATGTGTAATATATGTTCAATTTTATACTATCCAGACTATTTAATTCTCATGCATTTTATTCGCAGAATCAAGTTAAATACTAAATAATTAATCCTCCCACCAGCTGGAGGAATTTTCCGATTTTTTCCGAGGGATATTTTCAATCGACAACTCGTGGCAATCGATCTATTTGTGAAGGCGTAAGGAAAGTCATATACAGTCGGACCTCTATTTAACGAACCTCTATTTTGCGAATTTCTCTATTTTGCGAACTTTTCCTTAGAACCAAGAACATTTTGCGAATTTCTTCGTAAAATAACCTCCAAATAGCGAAGTGCATTCTCTATTTAACGAACTTTTTTTTGTGATCCAATATTTTTTTTCACCCTATTTCTCAAAATATTTCTGAACATTTCAAACTTATTCTTTCTTTTAACACATTTTGTGGTGATAAATGACCTTGAACTGGTTTACCAGTCTCCTAACTCATCGAGAGCAGTAAAATTGCAGTCATTCTTTTCATTTCATTCAGGACGTGCAACTTTACCCCCCCCCACACACACACTGTTCACTTCACTAGAAAAACTTTCAATATTCCCCTTTCACCTTCAATGGAGTTGTCCATGATTAATTACTTTTTTAATAATAATATTTTGTGTTTATGAATTTAAAATCTGTTTTGAGTATTTTAAAGTATTTTAAAAGGTGAATCTCTATTTAACGAATTTTCCATATAACGAACTTTTTTTCGGGATTTAGCGACTTCGTTAAATAGGGGTCCGACTGTATATTTTTAATAGCTATTTATACGTAGGTTCGGTTGGACGAGCTGCAACAAACATATGGTAATCTCAGTGCTTGAGAAAGACCAAATACTTTTGAAATGACACGAACTATTATGAGTTTAGTTGAATTTGGGTTTTGTTTGGGATTTATAGCGGCAAAGGCTGTCATCCCTTAGTATCCGAGAGTCACAGTTAGTAGATGTCAAAGAATTTCAGCGACTGAAGAAAAACATGAAGATGGCGCTTAGAAGAGCAAATTGTATACAAGATAATTAGATTATCCCGCCCTGGCCTAGGACGTGCAGGAAAAATTTGATACATCTTATTTTACAATATTTTTCTCTTCTTTCTTTTTAGTGACGGGAAACATCAATTTCACTGAACGACGACAATAAGTCTAATTCTTTAATTAACAGTTCGTGAAGAAGTCCTCGCAATGAGATACGAATATCGGCATCATTTATCAAGTCTTTTAAACTCATCAATTGCCATTCACTAGGCCAGTTTTTTCCAAATTTCGCACTCTTTAATTACGTGAAGAACAGATCCCGTTTCTTGGCCGCATGAACATAACGACGTTTTTTCGAAGAATCTAGCCTGAAGTTCTCTAGAAACTCCATGTGCCGTCAAAATTTGATTTATGTAGAAATCGCCATATAGTCTATCAACGTTAACTTTATCTATTAGGTTTTTGGTCCATCGCGCATTTTTTGAATCATTCCAACGATTTTGCCACAGGCCCTTTATAATTTTATTTCCTTCATTTCTTATCTGGTTTCTAGAGGGAACAAAACTAATTGTTTCATCTGAAATCAACGTTGCCTCCTTGGCTAATTGATCTGCACGTTCATTCCCAAAATTCCCCATGTGTGCTCTAATCCAAGTCAAAGTTATTTTTCCCTTGTATTCTTAGAGCAAATCGTATGAAGAAAAACTTTGTATGAGGAACACATTTGAATATTAAGATTGAGTTTCAAGCATAAGATCCTTCTGTGGGACAAATACTTCTTGCAGTTTAAAATAATATGTTCGATAGTGTTTTCTTGATTGCACACGGAGCAAAAGGGGTTGTTGTGAAGTCCAAATCTGTGCAAGAGAGCTGGGGTGATGATCATTCGGGTTAAAATGCGAGTAAAGGCTGTAGCACACTTGCTTATATTTCGTTATGAAGGGAGAGCAAGTATTCGATGGACGGTTTCTCCTTCAATGTGTCCTTGACCGAAGGGGGCTGGACGTCCCTTCTTTACGATCTGACAACCCCCCAAAAAGGGATGACAGTTGCAATGTGTAATTGCCTTTTAGGCGATGCAAATAGTTTTTTTTTTTTTGGCATTTATATTTTTCGCAAAGAAACAGACCCAAAGAATTGCACATTTCTGTATAAAAAGCTATAATTGATAGAAAAAATTTAAACGAAAACATACATATTTTAATAGATTTTACAATTAATATGAAGTTATTATTAAATTTGCTATTGCCATAATTTCATCATCTATGCTATCATTAATTCTCTCTGTAATTATCAAATGCAATTATTTGCCACAGATTTTATATTAACCAATAAGATGCATTCCTACACCTTAAACTCTTTTTTAGTAATTTACAATATGATTAGGTCATTTTTCCTTAACATGCGACTTGCAAGAAAATTAAATGCATGAACATGTATCAAGTATTCGCAAGTGTTGTAATCTTTCATCGTCACACTGTCAGAAATAACTATTAATTCTAAAATTAATTATCTTTAGGGTTTAAGAGGCCCTTGGAGGTAAATTCAGCCCTTTAAAAACAATAAATTTTTATGCAAGTGTAGTATACATTATGTATAGGGGAGACCAGGGTACAATGGACCACTTTTGTAAATTTTGAATGTTTGTTTTCAAAGAACTGTTTTTTTTTTTTTTGGCTTGAAAAAAAATGCATGCATATTCTCTACATATTAAGATTTATGTTACACTCTAAATTTATTAATTATCTATACTTTTTTTAATATTTATTTTTAAGTAACAAGTGACGAAGGTAAATAAATAAGTAATTGTAAGGTAAATAAAATAAATTGAAAAAAAATGTGTAAATATAGTACATTTTTGAATAGCATAAAACATATAATGCATCATATTTGTTTATTCATGGCTTCAATGCATACTTATAATGCAAGATTAATGAATATTAAACTTCGCAAATTACACACCAAAAGATTTCTGTGTCACTGAAACTGTTTTTTTTTGTTTTGTTTTGTGAAAATGTAGCTTCTGGAAGACTCATCATAATATCTTGAACATTTACAAAAGATTGGTTATCTATGGAAATGCTTTTATGGGACAGTACTAGCCTCTTTTTTAATAAATTTTATATCGTTTAAGACTTAATTTATGTATAATAACCAGAGATACAAACTAATAGGTGCATTAATTTGTTCCAAAAAGCATACTATTTAATTTAATTTCTGCTTAATATAGCTATACTATAAGAACTAGAAATTTACTGAATGTTTATAAAATATAAACAAGAAAAAATATCAAACAAATAATGTAAAACTTTGATACCAAATTGATTAAAAAGTAAGAAATTTGTTATTCAGTTATTTCATATGCAATGAAAAACTTGCTATAAAGAAGGAAAATGTAATAAAATGCATACTGAATGAAAATGCTTTATTTTTGCTTAATAAAAAGTAAAATGCCTGTTATATAATTATGTGGCCAAAACTTGTACAGATTAAGATATATTATTTAAAAATTCATAACTCAAGATATAATATTTTTCCAGAGAAAGAATTTTATTAATTAACAGGCAATAAAAGTTACTAAAGAATAGTGTCAGTACGACTTAAAAAACTTGAGCTAGTCATCCACTGTGAAAATTCAAATTCTAATTTTCTCTTAATGTGGCAAAAACTGGAGCATCTACCTTATTTCACTGTACCAAATATATTTTCTAGCATCCATGGTGATGGCGTGAACACGGTATGAAATGGCTTATGTGTTGCCCGAAAATCGCGCCTAAATTTTCAGTGACGTCACTGGCGAGTCGAACCTGATTGGTTCAGTTATTCACACCCATGAACTTGCATGGATGTTTTTAGTTCTGTTCGAAAGCTCCCATCTTCGCTTTGAGGGCTAATAAAACCGGTTCAAACGCCCGAGAAGCGGTTTTGCTCGCCCTTGGTGACGAAATATAAGCTAGTGTGCTACGGCCCTAATGATGATATCCTCGCGTCTATTTTTTCAGCCATGGTGCAAGGGATAAGATGGAGGGTAGATCTCCCAGGATTTCTAGATATTTGCTATTTCGAAAGTTTTCAATTGGTTTTTGAATAGAAAAAATACTATAGTAAGAACAAACAAATATCTTCCACTGCGATCCACTCAATGTATAGGTCCGACTCCGTGACATTTTTGGGCAAGAGACGAACTATATGCAAAGCTACAGTAGCTTGCTTGCCAAATTGTAAGGAATATTTCAGTTTCCCATCGATACTGATGCTTCGATTTATCGATATTGATGTTTCCGCAAATGCTAGGTTACGGTATACTTCGTCAAACTGAAATTCCTCCTGTTTATTTTGCCGTAAAGTTGAAGCGGAACAAACATGACGGGAGGCTATCTTTTTCAAACATCCGATGATGTTAAAGACGTAGGACTACTTTACTCGCGTGACTCTTTTGTTTCTCGGTTTCTCGAGATTCTCTTTTGTTCATGAGTATTTTTGCCAAACTTTGAAACTCGGTAGTCGCTGAACTACGATTCCGATTTTCAATTTTTTTTTTTTGTAACTTTTGTTGCTACCCTTTATCTCTAAAATAAGACATTAGTTATGTTTTTAACATATGTAGTTACCGAGATATAGAGGATCTCCCATACAA
>BGPR01003041.1:62305-83532 GCA_013235015.1 Araneus ventricosus | reverse complement strand
TTTTTTATTAATTCAATAAATCAATGATAATTTGTGAAAAAAATAACTATTTTATAAAAAAAATTTTTGAAATATTTTCCATCTTTTTACTAAATATATCACTCTCACTTTAAAGAAAACTATATCGCCTTTTTCTTAATGTTGAAATTTTAACGTTTATAAACAAAATTAAATCTAAAAACAGTCAGTGTTTGTTGAACAATAATAACTAGACATTTTGTCCCATTTTAAAGTAATTACTTTTGAACTCTAATTTCATAATTTATTCTACTAGCAAAACGTAGTTATTAGCGAAAATCGCTCTCTCTTTGACTTCAAATCATATTCTCAACTCAAAAAATTAATGAAATCCAGAAAATAGTTAAAAATAAATCGTATACGAATCGAATCGAACGATGTATTAGCGAAATCTATCTTCTCCTCTCAGAGATCAACTGGCTCAATGGTTAGCGTCTCCGCTTCGGAACTGGGAGGTCGCGAGTTCTATCCCGGGTTGTATTTCGTAATCTGTTTTTGCTATAATTTGCAATAAGTTTGCACGGCAAGCTTGCTGCAAGTTCGTTTCATGGTGACTTCGGAGCTTTCGTTAACTTGCTGCGAACTTACTGCAAGCTTGCACTCTTGTCATGACAAATTTGTGGCAAACTTGCACTCTTGTCACGACAAATTTGTGGCAAACTTGCACTCTTGTCACGACAGATTTGTGACAAGCTTGCTGCAAACTAAAATTGCTGCCTGGGATACAACTGTTAAGACGGCCCTGATAGCATGCGCAGTTACGTTAGTCATGTTTTTGTGGCGCCATATAAATTGGTTTCAGTGATCGGGATACAACTGTTAAGACGGCTCTGATAGCAAGCGCAGTTACGTTAGTCATGTTTTTGTGGCGCCATATGAATTGGTTTCAGTGATCGGGATACAACTGTTAAGACGGCCCTGATAGCATGCGCAGTTACGTTAGTCAGGTTTTTGTGGCTCCATATGAATTGGTTTCAGTGATCGGGATACAACTGTTAAGACGGCCCTGATAGCATGCGCAGTTACGTTAGTCATGTTTCTGTGGCGCCATATGAATTGGTTTCAGTGATCGGGATAAAACTGTCTGGCTAAATCTCAGATGGGCTGATCAGTTAAACAGCACACATAGATATAAAATCTTTTATTTGAAATCAGAGCTTAGTTCAATTTTCCATTCTGTGTATTTCTCTGATTTGAATGAAAGAATTAGAGTTTATTGATAGAATCAAATTCACGGTGCTGTTTCGATTTCATTTTACGAGACTCTCTGGAAGTGGGTTATTTCTCTGCAGCAAATCCTGGAAGAGCTTTATACTGAGTATGTCGAATACCAAAAGTGATCCTTGGAGTGCTGTACTTATCATATTTTACCTGTAAAGTAAATATGATTTCGGATAAAACCTGAAGAAATACGATATTCGGAAAAATACTAAAAATATTAATTAAATAAAATAAAATTTCCGCACAAAACAGTCTGCAGATTTCAAGCAAATGGATCATGTTGGTCCCATGAATACTGGAGACTGCCCATTACAAACACAACTTTGTATATAATTACATATTTTATACAAAGACAAACGTATTCGACTGTATTACGTAAAAGCAAATTGAGTATTTTAAATGGAAAAAGCGGACACTGAAAGTGTTTTATTTTTAAGAATGATTGTTGTAATGTGGCCTAGTGGTAAGGCCTCCGCTTCGGAGCCGCAGGTTCAAGGTTTGAAATCCGATTCAACTGATATCCACCGTGTTTGTGGGCCTAGTGCATTTTTAATCTGACATGGGTCAAATGGCTTTCCGCTGGTGTGGCGTGGCAGTTTGGAGAGGGAGGTGCTAGCTCAGGTGTCGTTTCTGTCATCTGACAGCGGATCAGAATTACGAGGTCTGTTCCAAAATAATTCTCGAGTTGTTTCAAAACGGGAAGTTAATAGAATCAAACTTAAAATAAATTATTGTTGTAACGAATAAGACCTAGCAATTTTTAAGGGATTTTTTTTTAAAATTGAAACTGTGAAATTTAAAACCAGTTTCTGAATTTGAAAACCAAATCAGTATTTGTTATCATAAAAAAACATATATATTTAGGGTTAATCTAAAAAAATTCTCAAAACCAGAGTGTATGTTCTCCTCTCGACATTCTCGTATACTTCCATAATACAGTACGATTTGTGTTTGACTTCGTACAATAGTAAAGAGAATTAAGTATGCGTTTTGGGGGCTTCTTTTGGTAGAAAGAATGGTTCCAAAATTTGATGCTGATCTACAGTTTTATTGTCAAGGTCATATACCAAATTTAATTTGTCTTGATTGTTGGGTTTTTGAGCTAACGTTCGATAGACAGTCTACACTTTGACAGATTTAAATCAAAATTTGGCATGGTAAAAGTTTACTCTACGGTGCCCACTTGCTTCTCGTCAGTTTTTCTTGGCGCACTTTCATTTGCTGTCGCCAAATACTGTTTTGGATGAGAAGTGCGCTTTTCATTGCTCTACTGCGCATGCTTCATTTGAAAAGGAGAGATTGGGCACGCAATGCCTTCGGCATTTGAAGCGTGTACCGGGCAATTTTTTTTTAACTTAAAAAAACATCAGCGGCTTCGCTTTCTGCAAAAAATTAAGGAAACGTCTTTAAAACGGAGCGATTTTTGTCACCCAGGTTAGAGCGCTCCGGCACTGCTTATTTTGAGACTACACCACTGGAGGTAAAGCTTTCCCAGAATAAATTTAGAACCCAAACCATTTCATGATAATCATTGAACGACGAGGCGATGTTGTTTCAACTCGACCATTCACCATTTCGTCTGTAAATTTGTTTGTTATGCATTCCGGCCAAACAAATCTTCTTCAAATCTGGCATGATTGATAATTGATGGCATTAAAAATGTAAAAAAAACTAAAAAAAAACGCTTTTACCAATGCATTAAAAAAGAACATCTTTCTCAAAAATCTGGGGGTCAAAACAAAAATCGTAAAACCGTGAGGCGCAGGTAGAAAAGCTGTAAGTAAATTAGAATTGTAATCACATTTATAATATATTTTATATGATGAATGTTTAATAACATTTCGTTTCTTATGATAATCATTCTGGTTTTATATCTTTCTCCTATTGTTTTCAGCGCTTCGCGCTTTTACGATTTTTGTCTTAATGCATTTGTAAAAGCGGTTTTTTAAAAGGTTTTTCTATTTATTATTTTCTAGTCTTAAATTTGTGTCATAATTCAGTATCACAAATATTTTATACATCAACTAACTAAAGCAATTATTTTATTGAAAAAGCTCTGATTAGATGTACGTAATGGGCCCTATGCTTTATTTAATTCCAGCAATAATTTCTTTAAAAAGATCTATAATATAACATACTTATTTTTATTGAAACATGTAAATTACTGTCAATTTAGTTTTATTTTAGTTCCCAAAAATAATATAGATGGCGCCACTGAAACCTACTTAGTGCAAACACAATTTTGCGGATTTTTTTTAAATTGAAAATTGAGAGCTATAAAATTATTAAAATATTGCATTATCATCAAGACCCAATAAATACACAAAATTTCAGAACTCTAGTGCTTTAAGAAGTGAGTGAAAAATCGATCACAAAATTCCAACCTTACGTACATACATTCATACCAACATTAAACATTTCGAACTTAGTAAAAGCGTTTAATAATAGTGAAAACGACGCACGTGTAAGAATTTTTTTCTTTTTTATTCCGTTTCAAGATGGTGACCGTTTAAATTGTCTCAGAATTTGACTAGTGTATCTAGCTTTGTAATTTTGTAAATGCTGATAAAAGCACAAACTTGTGAAATAATTTGCATTCGAAACAAACAAACAAAAATGACTAAACCTTTAAAGACTGCGACGAAAGTCTTGATGGTTTTTTTCCCCCCATGTCTTGGTCTTGTGTTAACAGAACTACTAGTAGGATAATGATCTAACACTTTTCAAATTATCCAACTTTTTTCTACATAATTTTGTCTCTTTAAAGAAAAGGAACAGATAACAAAATTTGATACAACGTGTTTATAGAAAACTATATCATCGGTACCACGCCGAAACCATGAAACTGGAATAAATCACCACTGCGGTAGATTCGCAACATAATCCACATGTTTTTAGAACACTTCAATGCTTATGTTATTAGACAAAAATATCTTCTGCTTTTTTTTTGGGAGCAGAACACTTGTTTTTACCTACTTAAATATAAATAAACAGAATCAAATCAGTGAATAAGTATAATACAGTCAGACCTAGGCTTTTAATCACTAAAGCCCACAACGATCGTAATGTTCTATGAATAAGATCTAGCAATAACGGTCGAGCAATAGCAACAACGATCGTGTTGTTTACATTCTAACCGCATATTTACGGATCTTACATAGTAGGGAATGAGATCGCTTCTCATTGGCTCTTAAAGTCACGTGACTTGGCTTGCTTCTAAATGACGTCGTGCCGATGAGATGGTTCGTCCTTTATCTGTTTTATTCTAAAAATGTATTAATCATTTTCTTAAAAACATCCAAATAATCATAATTAGAACGTAGTTTTAATTTCTCCATGATGCGAATAGCAGAAAGCAAAATAATAATTAAAATCCCGCCTAAACATGGTGCTATGACATCATTAACAAACAAGCCTAGTCACGTGACACTGAGAGCCAATGAGATGCAAACCTCGTTCCCTACTATGTAAGATCCGTAAATATGCATTCTAACCGTCCCAGTGAGTTACTAGAATTCAATTGTTTTAACTAATGAACATTTTTTATTCATCGATATCAAATCCGAGCAATGATTTAGCTGAGCGACTGTTTATTATTTAATGGCTGTACTTACCATGTGTGCGGCATGGGCAGCTGGACCTGGTGACAAAGAAGCAGCACCTGGAGGGGCAACTTTCCTTCCCATAAAAAATGATGGAGCCTTATTCATGTGAACATTGCTGGGAGGTAGTCCATAGGCAGCAGGACCAGGACTCTGAAATTCGATTGCGTCATTTTAATACCGTAAAATGTCGATTAATGACTCCGTTAATTTGTTGTCAAAGTACTGAAAACTTCTAAAGATTTACCTGGTATGCAATATCACAAAGAAATATATTTACCTGTGGCTTTAAAGTAAACGCTTCCCTCTTTGATTTTCCTATCGAGTAGGAAGGTCCAGTAACGATAGGTGTTTTCCCAGGTCCAAGGGCCGTTGGAAGGGAGTAAGTATTAGGTCCTGCGCAAAAGCCGAATATTAATACTTACAGCAATAAAAAAGTAAATATTATGTATGTTTTTTTCTTAAATTATTCGGGTGTCATCCAAGTTTGATCAATAAACAAAATAGGTAATATTTGATACAGGAAAATAGATTAGCTTCAGTTATAATATGATCGATCAATAATAAATTAAATTTAAAAAAATACAGATCGTAAGTATAATTTCACACATTTCTGAAATTTCTCAGAGAGCCATGAAAATATTCCGTCCCATTAATAAAAACGAATAAGCAATAATAAAAATTACTAACATAATAGCCCAGATCTCTCGGTAACGCTCTGACGTCACCAATAAAACTCGCGCCATAACACTGCGAGACGTTAAACAGCATTCTTTCATTATTAGAGAACCTAATTTAAAGGAGTAGGGAGTTCTAATTTCAAATTTAATAGATCTAAAATAGTGAAATAAAATTTTCTATCGATTGATATAAAATTTATCTCGCTATGATCAATAGTCCCCGAGAAATAAATTTTAAATTGTATTCATCATATATTTCAAATTAATTCCCGTTTTTTAATAGAAAGTAGTAAATTACGTCAATATATTATCATGCGCGTGATATAGCTTGGACGCCACGATGCACGATGGATTTCACGGATGGATACCACGATGGATTTTTTGGATGCCACTATGATTTTTTGAATAAAGAAATATGTAAATATATATAAATAAAAAATATATATTTCCTGTCATAAAACATATGTTTATTTTATTTGTTTTCAATCAATGTTAAACATTCCTCTCGCATATATATCTATTTAAACACGTCAAATTTGACGGGAAATCTCACGAATGAAGAGGCAATTTGCACCCGTCATACCATGACGGGTGATTTTCTAGTAATTTAATAGTATATATTTCCTATCTAATTTTTCCGATGATAATTAAATTTTCCTTCACCAACAACTTAAAATTCCATTTTTGCTGATACTACTATATCTCCTAATCACAACAGCATTCTTAAAGAAATGAAATATTTACTAAATGCATATCATATATAAACATTTAGACGCCAACCTTTAGGAACTATAAAATAAAAGCCGAGTTTTCTGTAAGTTTCATTTTCTGTTTCTAATTAAAATCAAAAATTTAAATTCAAAGCTCAATGAAAAACTGATAAAAGAAAATGGAGTCAAAATTGTATCCTATCATTTCCAAACAAAAAAGTTAAACCTATAAACATTTTTCCAATCATATAAGACAAAACTTAACCCTTTGCACTCTGAAAAGTAATTAGATTAATTATTCACTGATTTACAAGAGCTCATATTATTGCTTTTGAACATAAAAAAATATGTTTGTGCAAGTTCATTTTTCCTGAAAAATTATTCTAGAACTTTTTACGACTTTGGAGGTAGTTTTTTAACCATCAAAATCAAGAAACATCTAGAATGGTGACTGAGAGTCACCTCTTGAGTGCAAAGGGTCAAATCCTACAATGTCAGTAAGGGCTTCAAGCTAGATATAACTATTCTAAATTGTATCCATTATTTTCTTAGCAAATTTAAATGCATCAAAATATATACCTGGAGTGCCAGCAGCTCTCATTTTAGTCCTTTCTGAATGCGGCATTGAATAAGATGGTGCGGTAGGATAAATATATTTATCTCCTTCTTCTCGATTATGGGCAGCCGGACCTGGAGACACAACTCCTATTTTATCCTGGAATCTCGCAGCCTTTCCTATTTTTGGTGCTTTGCTGCTTTCCTTGCCCATATTAGTAATATTTTCGATGGTATAAGCTTGTGGGCCAGGGCCGAATCCGGTACTTTTTTTAGGAAGCCTAAATTTTGGTAAACATTTATAGAAAAACTTAGTTAAAAGGTAACTGTGCCATCGATGTTAGATATATTCTTGAACTTAATAAAGCATAATCAATATTTCGAACATGAATTTCATATTAGCTTCTTTTCTCCGTTCACATTCTTCCATTTTAGCCTTTTTTTGAAGGCCATTTTGATTTACCAAGGAATAAATAATCTTTAATTTGAATTTCATTATGATTAGAATTTGATATGAAATCATAATTTAAAATCGTCTCAATGGTTAAGATGGTTAATGGTTAAGTTAAACCTTAAAGGCCCAGTGTTGCCTTTAAGCAATAGACCCAATTTTGTCTTCTAAAATCTTGAGAAGATGACTAAAGCTCTAATGCCTGTTGTTACCAATAGGATATATACCGAAATTTTTATTAAATCAATTTACTACATGTAGATAGCAGCCTGAGTACTGATAAAAAAATATAAATAAATTGATTTTTTTCATCTTCTTAGCTTTTTTGTACGCTTGAGAATATCATATTTTATTCTACAATGTTGAGTGAAATTCCTTATCTGTATTATTATTTATTAAAATTCATCTGTGCTTGACATTATAGAATTTTACCAAAGAAATTTTTTTCTGAAATAAAGCCTAGTTTTGTCAGTTCGTAACAAACTGTTTTTTAGCCAGAAACCAAACTTAAAACAAAATAGGATTTTTAAAAAGTTTTTTTCAAATGTTTTAGTCACCAAATGAAAGTAAAAAACATTTTAAAAACAATTTTTTAAACAAACGAACTTTTAAGGGTTAAGTGTATGTGATGCGAAGAATATTCGAATGTTATAAATAGAGAATGTTAAAAATAAAGAAGAAATGAACAAAAAGAGGTCTTACTTTACCTACTCCGCACAAGAAGAAGAAAAAAATTTCGAAATAATTTTTTCAAACAATACATAACCTGAAAACAGCTATTTTAAATTACGTTTTTTGAAGAAATTCGCTAGAAATTTTCAAATAAATCCATAGAAATTGTGCTAACTTAGCATAAAATAATTATTTAAAAAATAAAAATTTTAATAGACCACGTTTTTAAAACTGACTAAAAAGTATAAAATAATTTCTTCTAGCCCCATACAGATTTAAAACGAAAAACGTGGGGCGCATGTAATAGATAATTGATGTATAAATAGTTTATTTCACTCACTAACAATTTTATTGCAATGGAAATGATATGAACTGTTGTGTGAGTTTTCTCAACGACAGCTACTCCCTACACTCCTTACTATTAAATATTGCATGCGCCCCACGTTTTTCGTTTTAAATCTGTATGGGGTTATAAATCTGTATGGGGCTAGAAGAAATTATTTTATACTTTTTAGTCCGTTTTAAAAACGTGGTCTATTAAAATTTTTATTTTTTAAATAATTATTTTCTGCTTTTTAGTCTTCTGTGTGTGAAATTTTGCAATCGATTTTAAACATCTTGATGAGATTATGACGGAGACATGTGGGAAATTTCAGGTTTATTTCAGTTTCTCTTCACCTGATCATAAATAAAAAATTGTTATTTTCCTGAAAAAGTAAGTTATGTGACGCAGAGACCTTTGAGATATAATGAAAAACGTACTACGCATGCGCAAAGATATGGCTAAAATATGGGGGTGCTTCGATGATCCCATGGGCCATCCATATACCCAAGAATCAAGTCTGTAATGTTAATAGTTTTCGAGATATAATGAAAAACGTACTGCGCACGCGCAAAGATATGGCTAAAATATGGGGGTGCTTCGATAATACCATGGGTCATCCATATACCCACGAATCAAGTCTGTAATGTTAATAGTTTTCGAGATATAATGAAAAACGTATTGCGGATGCGTCATGCAAAATATGAAATGGCAGACAAACGGACAGACACACAGACAAGAAAGCGAATTAATAATGCATTGTCATCTAGTTCTGAACTATGTTTAAAGTTTCAAGTCTCCAGCTCATCGGGAAGTTAGTTTAAAATCGATCGCAAGATTTGTACCGAACAGACAGACAGACAAGAAAGCGAGTTAATAAAAACGTGGTAAAAAAGTTGTCAGCATCTAAAACTAGTGCTTTAAAAGAAATGAAAAAATCTCCAAATTTCTCTTCCAACATTAGTGCTTTTATACCTTCAGCAGTGTTTCTCAAACCTAATTATATGAACACCCTTACACCGTACACAAAATTTAGTTACGCACCCACAATGTTCTACAAATGCAAATAGGAAATATAAACCAGCGGGAGTGGTCTCCCCTAAACTTTCTCGTATACTCCTAACACATGTAGAGAAAACTAGAATAATAAAAGACGTCAAATAAACTTCCGTCAAAAGTAAACCAAAGTTGGAACCACGCGTGGTTTGAAGGATCAAAACAAATTCAAATCCCCTGCGCATTCTTTTGCGCAACAGGACCTGGCGAGACTCCCTAAATGTTTGCTTCCTTACAAAATCGCACCAGAATTGGTTTTGGGCAAACTGCCAAGTTTTCGGAGTGTCCCTTCTTTGCACAGGCATTTCTACCACTACGCATGCGCATGCGATTATACAGACCGACAGACAGTCAGCCGGTTGACGGATTTGACCCAAAATTTTCTACGGACCTACATTCATGACGATAAAACTGTGTACCAAATTTTATCCATCTAGCTATTCAAGTTTTTGAGTTATAGTGTTCACATGACTTCGGACACACAGACAGACATAATTCCAAAATTGTGTGTTTTTCGGACTCAGGGAAGTCTAAAACGTGGAGATTCGTCAAAATCTCGAATTCGAATTTTTTGATGATTACAATACTTTCTCTTTGTATACGAGATACGTATACGTATCTTACGACGATCGTAGATACGTATCTTCGTATACGAGAAAGTAAAAAGAACGAAGATGAAAATCTAAATCCAATCCAAACTACCCAGGGGTCTTCATACTAAATGTTTTCACCTCACCCGGCCCACTAGCAGTATTAATAAACCGTTTTGTTCGATCAAGTTGTGAAAAATCCTTATTCGTTAGTTAAGCTCGAAAACATTTGTAATATTTCAAAAGGTATTTGTGTTGAAATTAGGGCGGCAGAAGTGGGATGAATCCTCCGTACTCCCCCCCCCCTTTCTTTTTTATGGTATTGAACAAATTTTCGTATTCATAATATTTATTTATGGAATTGATTGTATTTGCTTATTATTTTTTTTTAAAAATGATTTTTCTTTTATTTAATATGTTATAATTTTCGGCCCCACTCTCTGGTAGTTTTGGCTCTAAGTGACATCTTGCTTATTTATAGATTCGCGTTGTATTGCTTTTCCTTTGTTGCTATCTGAACAGATAGGCTGAAGATACGTATATTGCCTCACAGGGCTTTGATATATGTTCTTGAGAGTGTGTATTCCTGTGTTTTGTGTGCGCGTGTGTGTGTTAATTGCACTTTTTCCAGTCTTGGTTATTGGCCCGGCATGGAACAATTTGTAATTTTCAAATATAATTACCATTTTTACTTTCTCGTATACGAAGTATACAAAGAGAAAGTAATGCAATTGTAAGCGTAATAATAAAATTCGAAATCGAGATTTTGACGAATCTCCACGTTTTAGACCTCCACGAGTCCGAAAAACACAATTTTGGAATTATGTCTGTCGAAACACGATAACTCGAAAACTATTAGAGCTACGGGGATGAAATTTAGTATGTTATCTTTACACATCCTTTGTAGGTTTCTATCAAATTTTGGACAAAATCCGGCCCCGGGAAGTCTATCTGTCTGTTCGCGGTCATGTGAACATTATAACTCAAAAACTTGAATAACTAGATGGATAAAATTTGATACACAGTTTTATCATCATGAATACAAGACCGTATCAAATTTTGGACCAAATACGTAGAAGGGTTGATGGTCTGTCGGACTGTATAATGGCATACTTGTAAAAATTATATCTCCTAAACCTTTTGGCTTAGATAAATAAAAATTGGTATGACGGTTGCTTACATTAATTATAGATCTGTACCCAAATTTCGTTTCAATCTGCTAAAAAAAAGGCGTTCAAATTACATAATTAATTTTTCTAATCCGATTCTCCATACGCATGCGTACTGGTAGCAATCTCTGTGCACATGGAAGGATTACGTCACTTTGTCCTTGAACCGGCAAGAGTGGAAGTATGTGAATAGATGCGTTTTAATCGGTACGCATCTCTTTGAATTTAATTCTTTAACTAAATATTTTACAATCACTATAATCTACAATGAAAAACCTTCTGATAGTCAGTCATTGAATTCTGGGTTACAGTAGGTTCGAATTTTTTTATCCACTCGGGGGGAAGCAACTTTTCGGGGAAATATACGAGAAAATTTAGGGGAGACCACTCCCGCTGGTTTTTTCTTTGATTGCAAAAATCTACATACATTCTGTAAATAACTTCCGCCCCTGTTGGCGTTGATTGTAAGATTTTAGAAATTTAAAATAAATACTGGCAAATTGGTTCTCTCTCCGACGGCCTTACACCCTTTCGGGTAGTCGAGTCGCCGTAAGGTATGCCTACCCAGGTGTCTACATTGGTGGTTTTCGCTTTTGTGAGAGTGCCTCGCTTCCCTTCCCCACGGTCGTATTTCAGCTTTATGACCCAACGCGCCAAAGGGAAAACGAACGAAGAAGAAAATCAAAACTTTCGACCGCACCACGCCAATTGTCGGATTGTGGCATTGACGACGGGTTTTGGAGCGAAGCGCTTCAAATGGCTTGGAGCAGCCTCTCTGTGAATGTCCGGCTTAAAGTACCAGATCAGCTGGACTGGTAATTGAATCTTTTCCCAGAGTTGATCTTCCCTTCACCCCAACCTCGTCTCCAATTAATTTGAGTGTCCCAGGTCGAATCTCAGAAAATGTAGTCACTTTATTTAAGACTTGATACCCATCCATTCAACGAAAAAAGAAGCTATTATACACGGTGTTCATTAATTATTGTCGGGGTTTCCGTACCTCATAACTTTCGAATAAAAAATATTACCGATTAATATAATAAACCGATTACGTATTCGTAAATTAAAACTCAAAGAATTTTATTAATGATATTAAAAAGATTAATGAATTTGCACATGGCTGCCCTTCGTGGCTCGTAACACATCGAGACGAAATTCGATTTCCCTCCAAGTGTTCTCCAGCATTTGTGGGGTAACATTTTGGATCGCAGTAACAATTCTGCGCTTCAGTTCATCAAGGGAGGGCACAGGGGTCTTGTACACAATGTTCTTGACAAACCCTCAAACCAAATTTAGTTTCGAAAAACCACAATACACACATTGCTTTTTCTTGCACGGTCGCCATTTTTATTTATGACGTCATAATTACCCAGACTGCAAATGCGCTAAGATCGCATTGTTGCCACGTAAAATTCTTTGAGTTGTAATTTACGAATACGTAATCGGTTTTTGCGTAATATTTTTTATTCGAAAGTTATGAGGTACGGAAACTCCGACAATAATTAATGAACACCCTGTATATTCTAACACTTTTTTTATGGAAATGCAAGTTAGCACAAAGTTATATATTTTTTAATCAGTTGTCACAAAAGGGGATGAAAGAGACCAGGCCTCTGTAAATAGGTGGATGCCGCGGTGGCCTAGTGGTTCGAAACCCGATTCCACTGAAGATCCGCCGTGTTTCGGGCCTGTTGCACGCTAAATCATACGTAGTGGCCAAACGTCCTCCCGTTGGTGTGGCGCGGAAGTTCAGAGAGGGGGGTGCCAGCTCAGGTGACGTCCTCGTCATCTGACCGCGGTTCAAAATTACGAGGTCCGTCCCTAAATATCCCTCGTGTTGCTTCAAAACGGGACGTTGATCTAACCTAACCTAATCCCTGTGAATAGGAATAGCGTAGTGAATAGAATAGTAATACCGATGCTGTAACTAGACAGGTGTCACAAATGTGAAAATAGGAACGTTGGAATATCATTTAATGATTTATCGAATATTAGATCAGAAGTTAAATGCTGCAAGAGGCCTGCGAAAGGAAAACCACGGCACTTTTTGAAATAACTTTCGAATTGTTTTTTAAAAAAAATGCCGTATTTATTTTGGTTTATAAAGGGTCTATAATTTTGTTTCATAAAAAGAATACGCATCTATATAGCCAGTGAGTGCATCGGTTTAATTGCAGGCAATAACGCAACAGGAAACCGATTCCAAAATAACATGTTAAGATGTAGCTGTTTTCGCTAAAGACTATATGAAAAAATTCTGATGCTGCAATTTTCCAAAATTAATTTATGTATTCTAAGCAGTCTGATGCATAACGAATTGAAGACGATCAAATTTTGTACAGAAAACTACACCCCCTTAAATAAGGTGACTAACCGTCCTCCTTCTGTAAGTTCTGTTCTTCCTCGGAAAAGTGTACAATAAATGATATTACAAATGTTTTTATCATGCTTTTATCATATTATAGTGTATAATGTATTATTGTTGCAATCAATTAAATGTTTCTTTTATTTACGATATTTTTAGCTTCAATTTACTAATGTCCTCCTTTTGTGAGAGGTTAAAAGTTGGTCACCTCAACTTAACACGTTGGCTGCCGCTGACGCCATTTGACTCATGTCTTGTGATTCACACCTGTCTAGTTAGACGGCTCCTTATCTGTTTTAGTTAACATCTTAACAGTTTCATTTTCTTTGCTTTCTAATAAGATGATCCTTTCTGTTTTGGTTATCACCGTGATCCTGTTTATCTATCGTACGTTTGGCGGAGTATAGCCAAACATGTCTCTTGTGCCAACAAAACCCACCAACCAACCAACCTTTCTGTTTGGAAAGGGGCTTTCGTTTTCATTCATCTCAGAAGGCATACAATACTTGAGATGTTTATAGATTCTACGTAATTTTTGCGCAAAATTATACAACTAATTATTGATTAAATTTTAGTTTTAAGACTAAAAATGCGATAATTCGATGCACGAGTATTCTAGGGCTTTTAAATTAAGCGGTAAACAGATAGTACAGAAGGAGTCGTCTAATTTGATAGACTGTTTGAATCTCTCCAACACGCACTGGCGCGAGTCATAGCAGAGAACATGTTAAGTACAGATTGCTATAGTGAATCCAAATCCATAAAATGATATCTAGTTCTCAGTTGTGAAACTACGATCAGTTATTCCAAAAAGCAGTGGCGAATCCAGGGGTGTTATGACCAGAATTCTTGATTTTATTTAAAATCACTACAATTGTTTGTTGTTAATCTCTCTTTTTTAAAACAATGAAAAAAACACGTGACAACATTTCTTCCCGACTTGACAGGCACGAAATTTTTACTACTTTTGCAGTCATTTTTTTTGTACTTGTACATTGACGCAGACAAAAACATTTTTGGGGTAGTTATTTTATTGTGTTTATTATTAAATTATCGAAAGTATCGTGGCGTTATTTATATGACTCTTATTGTCAGGTGAGTAAAGTCTGTAAAGTTAAAATGTTTTGGTTTACATACGCCATGAGGCTTGACATTCGTCACGATGATACAAAATTTTTGTGATTTCAGCCTTCCCCCCTTCAGACCCAAATCCTGGATTCGCCACTGATGAAAAGAGAATAGTTTTAAGCACTAATATAATTTTAAAAAACATTAGATGCTTACCTTATTCCCATTTTATACCCCGGTGCTTTGGTTCTTGTCTTATCATGCCCTTCTTCGCCTAAGTACAAAAGCAAGTCGATAATAAATATATATAAAAGTACATTTTAAAAAAGTTTGAGCTGCATTTTATGCATAAATTGAAGTAAGCATTACTTAAAATACTAAGAATTTACATAGAGTACATTTTGGGAGTGTTGCCAAATATGGCTCTCCGTCTCCCCGCCCCACCTCTGAAAATCTGCATCTCTGAACTTTCAAAACGACAATATCTCCATAAATATCTACTAATTTCCTTTCTTTTTGCAGTATAGACGAAGTGGTTCTTGCGCCATTAAGTGTGCCAAATAATGGTTCTTGCGCCGTTGAATCTTCCTAAAACTGTTTTTCAATAAGAGAACGCCTTCTTTACTTCCTGTGGCTCGATAGAAAAAGAAATACAGTCAAATCCCGTTATAACGATGCAGAAGTTTGCTATAACCGAGAGGCTATTATATCCGATTGTTCAGATACTGACTACACAAGATTTTCTATAATCCTTAAATGCATTTTTCTGTGTTGAATGATTAATTACACTGAACTGCAATTAGTAACGGGCTATAATAAATTAAAATAAATATGTGTTCTCAAAAAATTAAGCAGTGAAATTAATTGTAGTTACATTTATTTCTCTGAAGTTTGAAAATAAGTAGTTATTTTTTGTTAAAGAGTTAAAACTAAGCTTGAAAAGTGAAGATTTTGGTTCGCTGTGTCCGAATTCCTTGCTTTTGAAGATAATTACAAGCATTTGAAAATATTGTTCAGCAACGGATTCGGAAACCCTCCTCGCTTTTGCGCATGCGCCTGGTGGAGTTATTTTCATCAAAATAGGGGGAAAGTGAAGAATGGAAGGGTGATGTTTACATCTTACTGGGCGTGATCTAACAAAGAACTCCAGAAATGCGCTCATATGACTCATTGCCTGACACCCCTTTCCGGTGTAAAATCGTCCAAAAGTGGTAGTCTCGGAATCCGTTGCTGAACAGTACATAAGTGACATCGGAGTTCGGTCGCGACCATTTGAAAAGTTTGTTATGACCGAGGGATTGTTATATTACGGGTTTGTTATACGGGGTTTGACTGCATTGATATTTCAGCAGAACATTCGATTCAGAAAACGTTAACAGGTTTATTCAAATTTATTATCTGTGTTTAATACACAAATGTGAGAGGCGACAGAAACTTCCTATAATATGCTACGTGTATGTGTCTTAATGTGAACATTTTTTCACCAACGATTAACTAAGTGTGTTTAAAGCTTGTTCTGAAGTCCCGGCTGTTTCGACATTTTGGTTTGGTTCATCTTGTAAGAGGACATCGTTTCAAAAGAAGTGGTGAAATGTCGATAAATTATATCGCCGATACAATTGCAAACTATCGAATATTCCATTTCTAACCATTGCACATTCGATAGTTTGCATCTGTATCGGAGATATTTTTAAAACATTTTTATAATGGAATACCGAACGTCATGAATTATCAAGTGATAAAGATAAATCTTATTCTGTCTTTTAAAAAAATATTTTGATTACAGATTAATCTTCATAACAATCTGATTGGTCTATATTGTAGTTTAAACCATTCACTGCCAACAACATTTAGAGCTCAGCCAAACTCTACGAATATACAGGGTGGGCGAAAAGTCCTTGACGGGTGGTCGAAAAGTCTACCAAATTTCGATATGTGCACCTTTCGTAGCTCGTTTCACATCTAGGCGATACTCGATCCCATTCCACGTGCTTGTCAACATGGATTATTGATGATCGGGCAACTCCTAATTCAATGGAAGCCTGTCTTGTTCATTTCGTAGGAGAGCGAGTAAAAGCTTTACGTATTCGTTCGACATCGCTATCACTGGTTGATGGTCGACCACTTCTTGGTTTATCCAGAACACTACGAGTCTCTAGAAATTTCTTATGCCAGGACAAAATGCTGTTCCGACTTGGAGGTGGTTTATTAAATTTGGTATGAAAGTTACGTTGCACTTTTACAATCGATTTGCTTTCAAAACACCAACCAACACAATTCGCCTTTTCACTGGGAGAGGTCATTTTAAGAATGACGCAATTTGCAAACGAAGCGAAGAAATGGCATTCGAAAACAAGAATTCAGGTATCTGGATTTTTGATCCTGCAGCGCCCTCTTTTGGCATCAGTTCGAAATTGTCTTCTGTTCGGCATAATTTCTTAATGTGTCGACTTTGTTGTGTGTGACTTTTCGCCCACCCTGTACTACGAGATACCTCTCAGTTGTCAGTGAATGGGTCCCATGTCCATTCAACCGGTTCTAGCCTTCAACTTTCCAGCGAGCTCAATCAACAAGCTTCAAATTACCAGACATCCCCCATCCCTTCAAAAAAGAAAAGTTAAGCAACATCTAAAGAAAAGAACACTAGTACGAACTAATAGTGCAAAAGTGAAAAATGCTGCTGTACATAGTGTCAATATCTCATTCTTTTTTCCCTCTTAAATAAAATTCCCGCGTCTTGCCCATCAAACCGTTCAGTGACCGGTGACACGGGTACGGGGTAAGAGACGGCGTTCTGTTCTGTAATGGCATCAGGAACGGGGACATGGGGCGGCGTTCTGTCAATGAATGGGTTAGCACGTTCGCTGCCACGACTCACGTCTGAAATTCGAACCATCTACTGTCCTACCACCAGGAGAAAGACCTTGAGCAGGGTTGCCCCAAATAGACGAGAAGAAAGTAGTGATACAGATATAAAATCAACCGCAACATTTGGCATACTAAGCGCACTTCCGTTAGGCGAGGAATTCGTTCTCAAACGAAGTAGAAAGAGAAATGATCCGCCGGTTTTATCTACGCCAAATGAAATAAAGCCCTTTCCTTCACCCCCAAAATGCAGTGGAATATCCCGTTTCCATAACGACCGCCACCGGCATGTCTGGTGACTAGGGATTTTCTCGCGACGGTAGGACAGTATTTAATTCTCTGCTGTCTTTTAACTACAGGAGATCTGATTAAATAGCAGGTGTGAATCGTATTTGATTCTCACGGCGATCAACGTGTTAAATGCTTTTGCATAAAATTCATTCAAATTGTTATTATTCTCTTACTTATTAGGGTTTAATCCAGTGTATTTTTGCTTATCACTCTTATTTCAGTTTCCCAAAATTTATCCGATGTATGCTAGAAAGTGAATTTTAAAATTTTTAAAAAAATTATGGATGTATTAAATATAAAATTGTCTTGCATTAATTATCATAAATAATTAAGCAAGTAATTAAAAAGTTTTTGTGTTCAGTGAAATCTTTTGTTCTTTGGAATAATAGCTATGAAGTCATGTCACCTGGTGCCCTTCACATGACTAACTTAACTATAACTGCTCATGTCATTTAACATCTAAATACACTTTGTAGTATGCTGTGCTATGACGTCACTCTTTCTTCCGTCTGCAGGATGGGCAACGGATGCCAAAATTAAATTGGCTTGGCTCATTTGAAGTGTAATACTTGAACATAAATTTACCCCATTGCAACTAATAAATTTGATAATTGCCTCAACAGTTTTCTTTCTTCCTGTTTAGAAAATAAATATGGAAGTGGCGAATCCAGGAGGGCTATCGGGCTACAGCCTCCCCTCCCCAGAGCCATGCCAGAATTCTTGATTTAATTTAACATCATTACAACTGTTTTTCCTTAATTTCTCTCTTTAAAAAAATAAAAACGTTTCAACAATGCTTTCTGGCTTGAAAGGCTCGAAAATTTTGCTACTTTTGTAGTCATTCCACTTGTACTTGTAGCATTGACGCGGTCGAAGACATTTTTTGGCTAGTTATTTCATCGTAATTTTTATTAAATTATCGAAAGTATTGTATTATTCTTTATGATTCTTATTATCAGGTGAGTAAAGTCTGTAAAGTTAAAGAGTTTTGGTTTATTTTAGCCTTGAAGTTTGACATTCATCACGACGATTCAAAGTCTTTATGACCCCCCCCCCCCCCCCCCCTGACCGGAATCCTAGATTCGCCACTGAAATATGGTATTCCTATCTAAAAATATAACACTTTTCCATAACTTATTCCGTATGTTATTAGTTACCATGTTAGCTCACCATACTATAGCATTTAAAAAGTCGAGCTAAAATCAGAGAAACCATCATTTTACCTATGGTGGATGGCAAGTTGACAATAGCGGGTCCCGGGCTGCTAGACATGGCCCCGATAGAGCGACGCGGTCGCGTTGGTTTCCATTCTCCTTGATACACATAGTAACTGAGATAATCTTGATTTGTGGGCTGAAACAAAAGCGGCAGCATTTTAATAAGTATAAAATATCAAATTTTATTAAAATCGTTTTCATAAAAATTCTGATAGCGGCATATAAAAAAAATATTAGGATTTCCTTTCTCCTATTTATTTTTTTTTTTTTTGCTTTATATGGATTGAAAACTAACTTCGGTTACTTTCAGCCACTCATGCAATTCTTTATTATAAAATCGCTAAGCTGAGTTCAAGAAGTCTCTTTTTAGAATAAATACGAATCAAACTCTGGTGATATGTTTACTTGCGCTTGAAGACTCTATAAAGCTCTCAGGAAAAGCCGTTCGCCCACTTCGCTTGAAATTTCCGATTGCAAAGCAGGAAATACGGGTCGAACTCGAAACACATTTAACTTAGATAATGGCGTGGTGGTTTTTAAATTCTTACCTTATTTTATTTAAGAAAAAACAATTTCATGACGAGACAATCACAGTATTTCCTAAAAGCAATTTATTTTCCATTTTTGTGTCACATTTAATCTTAAATGAAAACTAGCCACCAACGGTGACAAGCTGTTCATCCGTAATATTAACAAGTAATATAAAAATAATTTTAAAGTCAATTCCTACTTAGGTCAATAAAGAAAAATTTTAAAAAAAATTGAAAAAACTGTATTGACATCAAGTGTCATCCACTACAAGTTTTAAAAAATGTATTTGAACTTGAGTGGATGAATAAAAAGTATTTTATTAACGATTGAAAATTTGAACAAGATATTTAAATATATATAGGGAGAGTGTGAACTAATAGTAGGAATTGAATAATCTGTGATTATTTTGCAACTTGGCGAGTTGGCGGTAGTAGAGACTGAGGGATTCTGCCAAAATTTTATTTTGCGATATATCTCGAAAATAGAGTGTGGTGAGTGGCAGGCGACGAATCATGACATATCTAGGGGGTCATAAGCTTTCATATGAAATACAAATTGCCGAAATTGGTCCAGTTGTTGGGGATGGGGGCTCTCTGAGGGGTTTTCCCCATAGCGAATGTATAGTGGAGAAGTATTTTTTTCGATTTCTCTCGAGAATGGAGGGTGGTGGGGGGCAGGCGACCATTGATGACATATCTAGAAGTCACAAACCTCTATATGTAATAGGAACATCTTGGATATACGGCATCTCTGGCGATATTTTGTTATTTGGCGACCTTTCTGTTGTCTAAATAAACATGGCGACTTTTTTGCATAGCCAAACATCGTATCATTGGTTTACGCAATAAAAAAGTCGCCAAATAACGAAATATCGCCAGTGATCCCGTATATCAAAGCTGTACCATGAAATAAAAATTATCAAAATCAGTACAGTGGTTGGGGGTGGGGTTCGGGTCGTCTTGTTTTGCCAATTTTCTTAAATATATAGACTAGCCACCTTCAGCGACCAGCCGTTTGCATGTAGTATTAATAGCCTGTAGCTATGCTTGCAACTTGGCGATATAAATTGGCGGTTGTAGAGGCTGAAGGACTCTGCGAAAGTTTTACTTTGCGATATATCTCGAAAATGGAGGGTGGGAGACCGTTGATGATATATCTAGACGTCATAAACTTGCATATGAAGTAAAAAATTGTCGAATTCGGTGCAGTGGTTGGGGCTGGGGGGCTCTCAAAGTGTTTTTCCTACAGACTGTATAGTGGAGTAATGTTTTTCAATTTATCTCTAAAATGGAGGGCAGTGAGCAGCAAACGACCACTGATGGCATATCTAGAGGTCACAATCTTTCATGTGAAATAAAAATTATCAGAATCAGTTCAGTGGTTGGGGCTGGGGGGGCTGGTTCTCTGACTTTGCCATTTATTTTAAATTTAATAGATTATTTAATATGTCCAGATGCAAAGCGAGAAAATTACCCCTGGTGTTATTTTGTTTCTTTGGGTATTAAGAGCCTCCCCTTCTCGTGATTTTTCAAAGTTATGGAGAATGAACAAGAGGAGAAATACAGGTTTCATTCACTTTAGTTCCTTTGGGGTAAAGAAACTTCTTCATACGTTTTAGATAATTGCTCAGATTCGATAAAAGAAACCTTAGCCGAAGAATCAGGAATTTCATTTAATATAAACCATTATCACCCGTCTGTACACTGTTTGCCTCGAAACTGTGATACTCATAGATACCGGCAACTGTTGGGACAGGTCTGCTGTAGTACTTTATCTTTCTTTTGACAGTTACTGCCAATTTCTTTTGACAGTTACTGCCAATTTCTTTTGACAGTTACTGCCAA
>BGPR01003041.1:6677-62218 GCA_013235015.1 Araneus ventricosus | reverse complement strand
CATTCTTTTGGAACCTCTGCCATAACCTAGAATGATACTTTTGCCATAGCCTAGATTTGAAATTTTGCTATTCCCAATTTCTGAGATATTTTTATCTGCGTCCGGACACGTTCTGGCCAACTGATTTTTCTGCCATGAAAAAAATCGCCCATCCAATCCTTTGAGTCGCAACTAACCGTGTGTGGCAAACTTTGGCTTACATGCTGGTCTTGAACTGCATTGCATTACAGCAACGATTTCCTTTATACACTGGACCAACCAGTTTCGCACAGGCGTTAGAGGTGCTCGCCCCTGTGCCTCGAGAATCCAGGGGGCCTCAAAGCCCATTCGACGTACACAGTAGTGCTAAGCTGGCGGGGAATTAGCAAAATTGGGTTGTTCTAGGGGGCCTCAAAACCTATCGACGTATATTGGAGTACAATGCCGACGGAAATTTTGAGACATTGCGTGGGGGTAGGGGCTTCAAAATCTATTCGACGTTTATCGAAGAGCTAAGCTAACGGCGAATTTGTGACATTTGGTAGAGGTAGGGGCCTCAAATCAGTTTTGCGCCTGTAGCCTCATATTGACAAAATCCGCCACAGAGACCAACTGCTCTGTTCCTTTACGAGGTACTTCCTGCGCAACCTAGTCGCTAATTTCAGACTGAAACAGGAATATGTTATTCCAGAAGGTATGTGTAGTTCCATTTCACCAGAATTTTTTGCTTTAGCGTTTTCCTCAGATTCTCAAATTCCTTTAATTTATCGACGCGAGTCATTAACACCACTGATAGAAAACTTATAACGGATTTTCTGAAGTGTAACAGGGAGATCTGATCGATAAAATGCAAACAAATTATGGCAAAGGCCTTTATTTAGAATATTTGATTCAAATTCGGATCATGTAGAAGATACGTAACTGAAAAATGTCGCCTTTTAAAATCTTCTAGTGAGTAGTTATTATGCACAAAAGTATATCTGGACCCCAAAATATCAAATATCCAGCAAAAAGAATTGTTTATGAAAAAAACAGTTATAGCAGTCGCATTACTAAATTTTTTGGCTGAATTAAAAGTAATATGTGCTAAAGTTATGATTTTATCTAACTGCATAAAATTTCTTAACAGTAGATAAAATAGATGCATACTGTATACCTGCCATTAAGTAAATTTGGAGTTCCACCCCAAAATTTTTTCCTTAATAGAAATGGGCTCACGAAAAGCTTTTCCTGAGGAACATGTGTGACAGAAAGAAAACGTTTGAAACCTTGGGTTTAATATGTTAAAGATCTAATGAATTTCTTAGTAAAGTACAATGAAATAAATAAATGACATGGATTTAGCAAAAAATCCTTTGTCAAATAGGACTGCTATAAACGGAAGTAACATAATTCTTTGTAGTATTTTTATAGAAAGTGACTGTCTTCCAAATATTTTAGTAAAGATAAAATCGATTTAAGCTATGTATAAAAGATTTTAATGTAAATAAAACTTTTGTTTCTGATGTTAAGTTAAAATATTGTACAATGGACATGAATGAGCACTCAACGTTTCGCTAATATTTTACAACTTTGTTCCCATTAATTTTCAAAATTTTGATGGATAAAAATATAATTTTAAGACTTAAAAATAGAGAGAATAAAAATTTCGTAAATTTAACAAAAATGGGAAATATGTATTTTCTCAAACTACAGAATAATTTCCCCTTGTTATGCAAATATATAATGATACAGACTAACCAGAGGATATTTGTCTATTTCAGCCTTGGTTTTTTCTTTCTTTTGATCTTCTTGTTGCGATCCACTTTGTGTCTCGGTCTCAGACATTTTAACTGCTTGAAGTGGAAAAACTCATCTAGGTTGTATAGGAATTTAGTAAATTTTGATTAGAATTTAATGCTAGTAACTATTGTATGCCTGAAAGAAAACTTGGAGGTACTGTTTTTCAATAAAATTTAGAAATGATGCCACGCTATGAAAAAGAAATAACATGGCTCGAGGCTCTGAATCAAAATGTCAAACAGAGAACTTAAATGTAAAACAGGACGTATCTGAAAAAACCCCGAAGTGCATGAAATAAGAATTTCCGGTTGAAAGCAGGAAATCGTAACTGGTATTTTCAGTTTGTTGATTTTTAAATATGAGTTTAGAAGAGCTGTCGAAAGGTTGCTTATGTGCATAAAAATATCTACTAAAATTTGTAGTTTAGTTTAGCGGAAACTTTTTCTGGATATTGTTACAGTCATGGAAAGTCGCTTCCCAGCAATGCATGTCTTATGGTTGGGAAGAGGGTTTTACAAGGTGAAGCATGGAGTGACCTCAGCCACTCTCGTGGCACGCATGACCTTGGCGACCATTTTGGCGACTTGGCGACAAATTTGGCGACCTTGGCGACAAATAGATTATTCTCGAAAATGCAATCCTTTTCTCGATATTTCTATTAGGGGCCAAGATCTAGGATTTTCATGAAAATTCTATGTGACGTCACGGCCTAACGGGGAGAGTATATAAGACCGCGTCTGGACCACAACAGCGTCTTTGAACGACTGGTTACTGTGAAGCGTAAACGTCTTCGGAGTTCTATCTGCTGTGTGAGCTAATCAGCTGGTGAGCTGAGCTGTTATTGTCGTGACTAGTTATTTGCTGACTGTTTGTGCTGTTAGATATCAAAGTGCTGAACTGTGAATACTTGTGAATTGTTGTCTATTTACATTGGTAATCTGTGCAAGGACTATTGTTTCCTGTACCTGTGTTACGTGTTTTCCTGCATATTTGTAAATAAACCTTCATTCTCCATTATCCTGCGTGTTGGACTATTTACACCATACACCCACGGTAAGATTTTGTGCAACAATATTATATTCGCATAAGAGGCAAACTTGGAGTACCACATGAAATATTATCCTGTCTGTCTTAGGAGTACCTCGAGAAAATGAAATTAAAAATCCATCTCCAACTTAATGTTTCCAAAAATTCAATTCCTAGGAAAGGAGAAACGGATTTATTTCTTCTAAGCAAGCATGAGTCTTTTTTAATATTGAGAGTACGAGAATTTTGAGCATCCATAATATATCTGAGTCATGTCTCACCTTAGTTTTTCGAAAATTCCCAAATTGCCCTTTATCATGGCAAGGTTTAAAATCCCAATAAAATTAAATAGAGGCTTTATATATTTTCAGATGATCAAATGTTTGACAATTCTTGGTCCAGAGAGATACATGAGTTGGTATAAGAAAAGAAAAAAAGAAAGAAAGAAAAACCACTAGGACAAAGACGTTTTGCTCAGATTTCAATACAATAAGTCTTCGATTTCCAATCGCATGACGTTATAATTAGTTTTCAATCACTAAGCCCTAAATTAAAGGCCTAATTGCGGCGATAGGACGTCCGTAAAATCGTGAAATGATTAATGAACAATACTTAACATAGGATACTATTCCTTCTGCATAAGTGGTGTTCGGTTGTTCTAAAACATTCTGAAGCAGACTAATTTTTAGTACACACTGTAAACATTATATTATTCATACAAACTTAACAAATGCGAATCTATAATAATTTTACGTACGGAACTAATTGCAGAGTGGCAAGCTTGCAAGATGAAGCGCGATTAGCTTCCTCTAAACAGGCATTCTTATATCATATCCATAATCGGCAGCAAAAACAGATATAATGAAGAGAAGCCCGATTCATTCGGCATCAATTCTGCCCTATTTCTTTTTACATATCTCCTTATTACTCATTCATTCATTAAGGGAATTCATACACAAAGACAAAGAAAACGGAAACGTGTTTCATCTGAAAGTTTTCGAGCGAATCGACACACACGTGTAGAATGCTTCTCAGTTAGAAAAAAAATAGCTTACTGAAGTATTGCCTCACTTGTTCCGGTTGAATGGAAATAATATGTCAGTAGATGCAGACGAAAGTCCTGAATTTAGATTGGATGCTGGAAGCTTAAGTAACCAAGAGCAGTCAGTTGTAGTTTAATCAGCAAGCAAGCTGGTGAGCTAATAAGAAACCTTTGAGTGCATTTAAAGTGCTGTGTTGAAATTTATTTGTGATCTCTGTTGAAGATTTATACAAGTACTGATTTATTACCTGTTCTGCGTTTGTTTTTCTTCGAATATTCGTAGAATAAAGAGCTTTATTTTTTATCCTGCTTATTGGACTGCACTCACATACACCCACAAGACAATTTTTGTTACATTTGGTGTCAGAAGTGGGATATTTGATTTTCCTGTGAATGTCAGAGACATGATGACAAAGATGTGAATCCTTTGACCAGATCAATGGGTGAAAAATTTGAGAAGTTTTTCGCCATGATGGCCGGATTGGAGAAAAGATGGAAACTGGGAGGAAGAAATGCGATCTGGACAGGGTGGAACAAGTGATGGTATCCGGACAAGAGAGAATGGAGGAAGTTCAAAAGGAAATGCGATCCGGACAATACAGAATGAAGGAAGTTCAAAAAGAAATGAAGGATCTAATTCGAGCTGGTAAAGAAGACATGAGAGTACACGTCAAGAGTCAAGTCGAAGGCATTAAGAATAATGTTGACAGATGCATAGGAAAAATAGAAGAGGAATTCCAAGTTGTGAAAGGAAATGTTGAAGGAGTAGAGGGGAAAGTTCAAAAGAAGATCGAGGAAGTAGAAGACAAAGTTCAAGGAAAGATCGAGGAAGTAGAAGAAAAAGTTCAAGGAAAGATCGAGGAAGTAGAAGAAAATGTTCAAAGGAAGATTGGCAACATCTAGAACAGACTTAGTATACTTGAAGATAGACAAATCAGTTTCTCGGCAAGTCCAGAATTCATGCATTCCAGACCGACAGTTAAACCCTTACATTTGACGGACAAACATCATGGACTGTTTTCAAAACTCAGTTCGACGTTTTGAGCTTTACAAATGAATGGACGGATTTTGTGAAAGCCAGTCAACTTGTGGCCTCTCCGAAGATTAGCGGCGGAAGTTCTTCAATGAATACCAAATGATAAGTTGACGGATCTAATGACCATTGAGAACCCTCTGGAATCCAGATTTGGAGACAGCCATCTCACGCAGTTTTACAGAACCGAACTGAAGACAAGACGTCAGAAGCCAGGAGAAAGTCTTTAAGTATTAGCTGTCGATGCGGAACGAGTAATGAGTCTGGCTTACGCCGAGTGCCCTCTGGGTGTTCGGGAAACCTTATCTCCCCAGTACTTCGCTGATGCCATCAGAGAAGAAGACACGCAACATTCCACAAGACCGATGGATGCAAAAGATCTGAAATCAGATCTGGCATATAGTATGAAATATGAGGCTGCGAAAACTGTTTCGAAGACATCTCGATTCGTAAGATCAATAGAGATAAAGGGGTCTATTCTGGTACCCCCGGTTGGGACGTCACTTTTCCCGTTGTTAACGTGCTTAAAAAAGTGACGTCTCCCAACCCAACCGGGGGTACCAGAATAGACCTGAAAGGATGGCCCTGGGAAAGAAAAAGATGATAAATTTGAATCTCTATTGAGCAGGTTGGAAAAATTATTTAACAGCAGTATTGCTGGAAAGAAGAAAACTTCCAAACGAAACCCGAACCTGACTTGCTGGAGGTGCAACAAAAAGGAGCACGTGGAGAGAAAGTGCAAGACGATTACTTCCAACCTGGAAAACTAACTTACGGCCGTCTTGTGAGGCGAAGGCTGCCGTTTCTGAATAAAGCCCCTGGAAAAGGACTAAAAGTCTCCACACTTTGTGGAAAGAAAAACGGACTCTACTTAGAAGGATCTATTTGTGGTATCCCTTATTCAATGTTGGTGGATACAGGTGCAAATATAATTCTCTTAAGAACAAACTTGGCCCAAAAATTGAAAAACAACTTATTTATACACGGCTCCTAGCATTTCTTTAAATACCGCTACTGGTGAAAAAGTAGAAATACACGGCAAACTGAATGCATCAGCTGAATGTGGATCCAAAAAATTCCAACACAGAATCTACCTAAACTGACATCACCAATCCTTGTATTCTCGACCTGGACTTTCTTCAAAAAATTGACTTTACTGTAGACCTGGAGAAGAACGAGTTACGGATAAGAGGAGAGGAAATTCCTCTGTTTTCAGTCAGTGTACAGGATTCAAAGTTATGCTCTGAGGAAGAGAGAACTATTATAACAGCGAGATCAGAATGTCTTATCCAGTAAGTTCCCGAAATTTCTAGACAATTTAGATATGTTGTAACTGACTTTCATAGACAGACAAGTCTCCCAGAAAGGTGTCCTTGTTGCGGTCATACCCGTTGATTCGAAAGGGAAGCCTGCATCTGAAAAATAAACCCAAGATTGTGGGCAAAGGAGCTGTTATTGCGATGTGTGAACCAGTGGTTGGTATCGTCGCTAGTCCTCAAGAATTTTCTGAAGCACAACATCTTCCGTCAATTTTGGGGAATCTTGAAGAACTTAATGAAGAACAGCAGCAAGAAAATTACTTAAAGAATTTCAGAACTTGTTTTCGACCTCTGACGCTGTTGTCAGCCGCCGCAATATGTCACAACATAGAATTAATACAGGTGGCCATCCACCAATCAAGCAATATCCAGGACGTTCACCTCTTGCAAAGAAAGAAGAAGCAAAGTGTCAAGTTAAAGAAACGGTTGACAACAGAATAATCGAAGAATTAGTCAAAGAGAGAAGAGAGGCCCTTAGGCTTCACCATTGCGCATGTTAAAAAGGAAGATGGATCAACACAATTCTGTGTTGACTACAGGAAATTGAATGAAATTACGAAAAAGGACAGTCGTCCTTTACCACGAATAGATGGCATCCTGGATGCTTTGAACGGTAATCAATGGCTCACGACATTGAGTTTGAAAAGCAAGTTGAGATCCGACCTGAAGATCGAGAAAAGACAGCCTTCACCCGGACAAGGACTTTGGCAATTTAAGGTAATGCCTTTAGGACTTTACAACGTCCCTGCTGTAATTGAAAGTCTAATGGAGACAGTATTACGTGGACTATCGTCGGAAGCCTGCTTAGTGTATCTAGATGACATTATAACAGTAGGGCGAACATTTGAAGAACATCTAAATAACCTTCGTAAAGTATTCCAGAGACTACAAAAAGCCAACCTTAAGTTAAGCCCTAAAAAATGCAGATACTTCCGAAAGGAGGTTGCTTAACTCGGACACGTGATTTCAGCAGAGGAGTTAAAACCGATCCAGAAAAAATTAAGGCAGTAGTTGATTGGCCTCGTCCAGACACAGTACTCTAACTCCGAAGTTTCCTTGGCTTGTGCACCTATCATCGTCATTTTGTAAAAAAATTCTCCATAATAGCAATACCTCTACATAAATTAACTGAAGCTAAATCAAACTTTAATTGGACAGAAGAATGCGAGAAATTTTTCAATAGTCTAAAGCAGGCTTTGACATCCCCTGTTTTGCCCTACCCCCGGAATTACAAAGATTTCATTTTGGATATGGATGCTAGTAATAAAGGAATAGGAACCGTGCTATCCCAGAATATTGGAAACGAAGAACGTGTCATCGTTCACTTCAGAAACAGCTTGGGTAAGCCAGAAAGAAATTATTGTCACACGTAATGAATTACTAACCATTGTTAAATCTATAGAGCATTTCCATCACTACCTCTATGGACGGAAATTTCTTCTCCGGACAGATCATGTTTCCTTAAGATAGCTTTTGAATTTTAAGGAACCTGAAGGCCAGATAGCTCGCTGGATCCAAAGACTTCAGGAATATGATTTCGAAATCCAGCATCGCAATGGGACCTCTCGCGGAAATCTAGATTCCCTCTCTCGAAGACCCTGTAAAGAAAGTTGCAAACATTGCACGAATGCCGAGAAAAAGTTCGGAATGGAAACAGATATTTCCGTAAAAGTTTTAACAACGACAACTGTGGATCCCTGATCTTCATGTGAGATCCAAAACGCGCAGCTAGAAGATCATGTGTTTAAACCAATTCTGGAGAAGAAACTAAATTCGGTGGATCAACCATCTTGGCAAGAAATCGCTCCGGAGAGTCCTGCAACAAAACGATACTGGGCTCTTTGGGACTCCTTACATCTTAAGGACGGTTTTCTATACCGTAAGTGGGAGAGTAATGATGGAAGCTCTTTTCGTTGGTAACTAATTCTCCCAAAGAGTAGAATTCAACTCATGAAAAGAGCAAGTGGAGGGCATTTTGGAGTCATGAATACTTTAAGTAAAACCCGATACCGATTTTATTTGGATCGACTTCCTGCTGGCGTTGAAAAATGGTGCAGAGAATGCCACGCTTACGAAGCCCAAAAAGGACCCAAAACAAGAACCAAATGTCGCTTGCAGTGCTATAATGTAGGTGCACCATTCGAAAGAATAGCTTCGGATATCCTAGGACCTTCCCTGTAACGACAAAGGGCAATCTGTATGTTCTAGTATTAATGGACTATTTAACCAAATGGCCTGAAGCAATTCCCATTCCAGATCAGGAAGCCTCGACTGTAACTAAGGAACTCGTTCGAAGCTGGATTTCATGTTATGGCGTGCCTATGATATTGCATTCGGATCAAGGTACAAATTTTAATTCCGCGTTCTTTACTGAACTTTGCAAGCTTTTGGGAATTCTGAAGACTCGAACAGCAGCGTTACATCCCGAGTCCGATGGTATGGTCGAGAGGTTTAATCGAACGATTTTAAATCAACTGACTTTGTTTCGAAGAATCAGACTGATTGGTATAGGTATACACATTTACCACTCTTTCTCTTGGCCTATAGGAGCGCGGAAAATGAAGTGAACAGATAAACTCCAGCAGAAACGCTTTTTGGTCGAACGCTGTGATTGCCCTGTGATATCCTCTTTGGACGACCGAGTGAAACGCCTTCCTCGCCGAATGAATACATGAAAAATTTAGAGGCACGTTTGGAAAGCGTACATGCGTTGGCCAGAGAGCGAATTAAACTGGCCAGCGAACAAATGAAGACTCGCTACGACTCCAGAGCAACAGACTACCATTTTAAGGAGAGTGATCTAGTCGTATGTATAACCCCAAACGACAGAAAGTTCCGAGTCCGAAATTACAACAGAACTGGGAAAGACCTTATACTATTGTCTTCCAACGCCAAACCAAATGTCATCCACATCGGCTAGCTCCATACCGGGCCACTGATCATAATCATATGTAATGAGACTGCCGGGACGTGCAGTCTTTGAAGGGGAGGGGGAGCAGTGTTACGAATTTGTAAAGTTGTTTCCCCGACATGTTAATCTCGGCGAAAAAAAGGAATCTTCTAGAAAAATCCTGAACTGTGATTCTATCTCTACTGGGAGCCAGTAATTTAAAGAACATTCTAGAGGTTACGTCACTTCCTACGCATGACGTCATTTCCAGTTGAAAAGGCATAAAAGCAAACTCTCAAACCAAGAGCCAGTTGGAGTATGATTAGCAAGCAAGCTGGTGAGCTAATAAGAAACCTTTGATTGTTATTTAAAGTGTTGTGTTGAAATTTATTGGTGATCTCTGTTGAAGATTTATACAAGTTCTGATTTATTATCTGTGCAGCATTTGTTTTCTTAGAATATTCATAGAATAAGAGCTTTATTTTTTATCCTCCATATTTGACAGCATTCACGCACATGCGCAAGACAATTTTTGTCACAATATGTAGCCTTTTCAAGAGTTACTAAATCAAATATTTTGCGTCAATTACCGAAAATGACAAGCAAAAAAATGTAAGACGATTTACATACAGACATGCAATATTGCATACAAAGAGTTATTGTAAATAACTCTTAATTTTTTGCAGTTTATTGTAAAAACGATCACATCAATAAATCATGACACAATGTTACGAATCTGTAATACCGTTTCCCAGCCATTTTAGTCTTATGGTAGGCAAGAGAGTTTCCACAGATTTTCTTATGGGGTGCCATGCGAATAACCCCCTACCTCCGCGACAAAAATGAAGGTTCTAAAAAATGCAAGAATTATGGCCCCATCTCTTTTAGGAACTGAGATATGGAGATTTTTCTATAGAATTCTATGTGACATCACGCCCTGTCGGAAAGCTATAAATACCCGAGGAAGCTCAAACAAATTCTTCTCTTCGAACTTTTGTTCACAGTGCGAGTTGGTCAGCTGTTAGGTGCTGAGCGCTATTGCTGTTCTGTGATTTGCTGTCTGCTTGTGTTGTACAAATTAGCAACACAAGCAGACAGCAAATCACAGAAATTGTTTTTCTTGTTACCTGTGCTTCGTGTTTTCTGGAATAAAGCATCATTTTCCATTATCCAGCTTGTTGGACTACATTCTTCGTACAGTCACTGGTCGATTTTTGTAACAATATTTAATTTCAACAATCCAACAAAAGATAAAAAATTATTTGGAGAGGGGGAGGTCGAATGTGCGGAAGTTTCGTATGGATTTACTTATTAGTGAAACGATAAAGAAGTTCAGTTTCATATTTCACTTTCAAAATACCGTTATTGTCTTAATTTCCATTTGAATCAGTATTTTTAGTTTTTCTACAATCCTCTTAATCTCATTTAATAAATTTTAATTTTTTTGTAATGAGCTAGTTAAGATTATTCACTTTTATAAGTTGTAAAATTTGATTGATAAGTTGTAAAATTTGTACTGACGCATTAAAGAGATGTATGAAATGATTCTGTAAATTATTATAATAACAATTTAGTTATCAAGGCTTTTGTTTGACACAATTCTTGAACATGTACTATGTCAACACAAGATTTATTTACTGTCTTGAGTTTCTATATAATGTCTATGAACAAAGAGAGTAATATATAATATTTTCTAAGTATTATTCGTTTTGTGGGTTTTTTCAATGGATTAATCGTTTTGTATATATTATTGTTTTTAAACTATGAAATAAATGGTTTGAATCTTTGTTTTATAATTTCCTAATGAATCAATTTTCGCACATCTCTTTCATTTCCATCAATGAAAATTTCAACATCTGTTCGAATTTCTGATTTGAAGTTTTTTTGCAGCTAGAACGTAGAAAATTTCCTTTAAAAATTTAGCGAAATTTCATTCACAACTTTCGAATGGATCTTGCATAATTATTAAAAGAAAACAAATTTCAATGAATGTCTTAACGAGCGCCTTTTAAATGAAAGATCTTTCCATATAAATATAATATCCACGGTGAAGTTATTTGTAAATCACATTTGTTTTAAAAGGTTTTATTATTATTATTCGGGTTTGGTTGCAATCTCAATCTTTGTAGTCCTAGGCTTAAAATTCCTTTAAAACATTGGCTTGCTTAAAAAAAAAAAGGGGGGTGGGGAGATGGTGCAGTTTGGGTATTTGTCCCAAGTGCCATTTTTTGTAGTACTCTGCCTACAAGAATCACTCTCCTTTAGATAATTTTATCCAATGTTGGTTAAAGCATTTTCAGGAAGCGAGTACCGCTTCATAACAAACAGGAACTGGACGACTGAGTGCATGACAAGATGCTAAACAGGGTTCAAGAAATTTTTATTCGCAGTCCATGAAAATAAATCACACAAACAGCTTCACAGTTTGGTATGCCGTATGCGACTGTATGAAAGTTCTGCATATAGCTGCGTTGACGCAATGGCGGCGATTGGTTGGAAAAAGTGAGGGGGCAAAAAATGTATAAATATCTAAAATATAGGGGATAGACAAAATTTTAAAATTTAGTTAAAAAATTAACTAGTCTCCCGCACACTATTGCTTTTTAGTAATTCCTAGTTATAGGCAGCTAAAATGGAAAAAAAATTTAATTTCTCTTTAAAAAAGTAGGGGAGTGACTGCCCTCCCCACCTTTGCCGCCACTGCTTTAAACGTTATGTCTACAAAACACAAATTGAATAAGTCATGCAGCTGGATGATAAACCACGTCGTTTTCAGTTTCCTAGGCACATTTTAGCTCTAATTGAAAATTAGAACCAAGGATACTATCTACAAGAAATCTAGAATCTAATTTCATGAACTGAAGCACAGAACTGTTACTGCAATTCAAACTGCTACACCACAAATATTGAACATTTGGAGGGAAATGAGTTTTGTCTTTATGTATTACATGCTACAAAAGGCAGGCACATGAAAATTACTAAACTTCTACATATATAACAGGGTGGCTACAGAAACTGTGAAAAAAATTTCCCTGACTAAACTTACAACATTTCCCTGATTTACGGCTACGAATTATATTAGTTCCCTGGCTTTCTCACTACTCAGAATCATTGTATATGTACAATATACATTATTAAAAACACTTTTACCAGCTATTTGATATGAAAAAAATTAAATTTTTTATGAAATTTAATTTTTAAAAAATGGAATGAACATCCTAAAAAAATCTATTAAAACACTGTATAGCATTTTTTTATATGTAAAAAAGTACTGGAAATTTTAACAAAATACTGTGTTTCTAAAACTGCATAAAAATTCTAAGAAACATTAAAACTACTCTTGGCAACACAAATTAAATTATGTTAACAGTAAAGGTTATTATGATCTTTGCTCAAAACTTTAAAACAGTTCAATAACTAATTAGTGTTCTTCACATGGGTATCAGAATAACATGTTACAGCATAAATATAAAAATAGTATAATTATACATATCTAATGATATATATTTTAGCAAAGATAACCTGCCAAAATATTACTTCAAATCTTTATTCTTTAACAAATCATAAGAAATTAATTGTTCTAATCAAAAACTTATGCTTTTATAAATGAATAAGTTTCTTTTCATTCTTATTATTACAAATAATGCTAGACATAAGATACTAATTTATAGATAACAACTCAAGTAACAAATAACTATTAATTTCCCCTGACTTTTAGATATTTTTACGAATTTCCCTGACTTTTCCAGATCGATAAAATTCTCTGACTTTTTCCAGTTATGCCACCACCCTGTATTAGTTAGTTGGAGGCCTAGAGATCTTTCAAAAGAGTCGCAGTCATTTAAATCCAATATTCTTTCATTTGAAATATGCGATTATTCTTATTATCAATAAGATAATACCTTTAAAAAAGTCTTCAGAAGGTATTTTAGGCGATTCCAAACCATAGCTATCTATCATTTAAATCCTGCAAATATAGCCAAGTGGATTATGGAGAAGTATACAAAACAGGCATGACGAGCTTAAATATTTTCGAAAAGGAAATTCCCCTCATTTTCGCTAATTCAGCAGTTTATTGGGGTTCTGGCAAAGTGAATATTCATGCGAAACGTTAAGAAAGAAGTGATTTTATATTCGAATTAAATAAATACTTAATTTAAGATAAAGAATGGTATCTCTGAATTTTAATGGCATGGAAAAGAATTATAAAAGTGCAAGTAAATTGAAAATTTATCACACACATATAATAAAATTTCTGAAGCAGTGGTTCCCAAAGATACAGTCAATTTTTAAAGTAGGTGATTTCTTTAAAACTAAATCAATCTGTTTTTCATAGTTATATGCATTTAGAATTACATATGTTCAACCCTCCAGTAGTCACGCATATGTAGGATATAGTTATACTGTGCATCATATTACATATTTATATCATTGTTTTATATATTTAAATGCAATTTTTATATATAATCTGTGTTCAGTATGGAGCTAATAAATACAGATTACATAAGTAAAAGATGAATTTATTTTTATGAAAGAACACAATATAAATATGTAATACAATGCACAATATAAGTATCTCTTATATATGCGCCACTGCTGGAAGGTTAATAAAATCATAAAAACAGCAAGACTCCTATTAATTGCCAAAACTAGGTGCATTGTTTCCAACACTAATATTTCTACAAGAAATTGAAATAAACAGCAAGATTTGAAATATAAGACCAAATTTTACTTATACTATACAAGGCTTTTTTTTAATTGGGGAGACTGATTAACTTTGAAAATGATTCAAACTTACTGAGTTATTTGTGGTAAACAGGGTAAAAAACGCCCATCGCATACATTTAAATAAAAACATTTTATGATTGTGATGAAGATTATTTCCTTTATTAGTTCTAAGTGTATGAAACAGACTATGGCACATAAATTTGACTTAAAAAAATTAACAAATGTGTAAATTGTGCATTTAAAAACCTATCTTAGTTTAATGAAAAATATACGATTAATGTTTATATTCTGTCACTCTAAAAATAAAATGAAGCCTGATCGTTTTTTATGCTAATTAAAAAATAAAACAATTCAGAAGCAATCATTTTGCATGACACTACTAAAACGAGCAATCCTGAAACCTGCACAATGATAAATCAATAATAACATCAATATCAATAATGATAACATGACAACTACAAATCTGCCACAGCGACTTATTGCAGCTTTGTGGTTTCGATGCGAGACCAACAATGTACATTTCAATTCTTAGTGACTTAGTCAAGTTATTGACTTATTTAAAGTTAGGTAGTTTTCGGCCTGGAAGAAATTCTTAATAAATCAAAAAATCTGAATTAATAACTTATTAAAACCTGTCTTTATTTTTAAAATATACATTTATATATACATAAACTCAGTTAGGTTGGAAGTAGAACTTTTTTTTAACAGTCTTCAATGCTTCATTTTGCAAAAGGATTTGCATGAATTGTAACAGAATTTAATCTAGTATCTGTTAAAGGTCGGAATGTCTTTGAATTGACAGGCAGTTTTTCTAATTCATCCAAGGTCTCTAATCCATCAATGGCCCTGGAAAAAAAAATGTAATTGGTATTTTAAAAATACAGATTTAAAAGCAATGAGTTACATTTAAACTTAAATTATTAGCAGAGTGAAAAATTAGAAGGGTTTTACTTTTAAGAATCATAATAATTATTTAATTTTAATGTATAAATTAATATATTTTTACACAGCAAATATGATACCCAAAATCTTTTTATACAGTTCAGATGTGCTGATACACTGATAGCTGAGGAAAAGATGTAACAGTTGGTGAATTTTAATCATTTTCGGAAAAATAATTATTCGCTATTAAGAGGAGTTATCCTAATAAGAAAAGGATCTTATCTTGTTCTTTTTGAAAAATATAAGTCAAGCTCTTTTGTTACAATTTTTGTCAAATTAATTGTAATGTACTAAAAACTGGAACCTATAGAAAAGAAAAAACTAATCTTACAAATTATAAATATCTTGGCATGCTTATACTTTAATTCTAATTTAAAAAGGTCATCATTTCTCTATTTCACATTGATATGAACTGGAAATTGAATTGAATGAATTTGGAAAGGTTACATCCCTTAAAAATAGATATTAAAGAATTTAAAATATTTTGAGTGCAAATAATAATAATATCAGTAAATAAATAAATAACATTTGAAAAAACTGTGCACTCAATTTTTTGAAAACTTTATTACAATTAAAATAATTGGTCTAGTTGTGATATAATAATCAAAAAAGAAATTGCTTCACAATAAATTTCCTTTATATTCAGGCATAAACAACTATTTTATTTCCTGCGTGTTGTGCATGCATCATATACTCAGTTTTAATTTCCAAAAAATGTTAAAATTGTTTAAGTATCATGCAATTCATAAGTATAAAAATAAGTTTTCAATGTTTGAATGACAATATTTTTAACTAGCAAAGCCTCCTGGATGATAAATATAATAAACAGTAACTATATTTTAACATTTGTTTGAATAAGACATTTATGTAATGCTCCTTTTCTAATAATAAGATTTTAATCTAATAAGATTTTAAAATGTGGCATAATTTGATTCATAATTTTAGAAGCTTTTTGATGCAACATTATTGTTTTTAAAATATATGTGTGGTTTACTTTTTTATTTCTTAAACTTTTTCTAAATGTTTCAAATTAAGTTTTTTACTGTTATATTGAAAATTACAGTCATTGGTCTCATATGAATTTCAAAGATGTTTTAAATTCAAAATTAAATCCACAAAGCATTTTTAGAAAATAAGCAGTAATTTGGTTAAAAAATGAAAGTTCTTTAGGTTTATGATCTGAATTAATAATTATATTAATTGGAATTAATTTTAAAATAAAAGTTAAAACTATTTTATTCCTGTTCACAGATACATTTAAATGTTTTTCAATATTTTGACAGACAATGAGAATTCACCATTTCTACAGAGGGTGTTCGCACATTTTTAGAATGATTTTTATGGTTTTTTAAGAACTATTTTACATATTTTATTGTGTTTGAAATGTCCAGTTTGATAGTTCATATTCTTAACTATGGTTCTACATCGTAACTTCTATGACAATAATGGTTTTTGTGGTATCAGAGGAGGTATTTTGTCCCATTTCTCTTGAACAACTTTTCAATGTCCAGAAAAGGCTGTAGGTCAACGTCAGGATAATGCAATTTTTAAAGTCCAAAATCTCAAAAACTCATGGGTGGTACTGAACTATTAACCAGGAACATTAGCACCCAATTCTTGTTCTATTTTTTCCAGGAAATAAACAGTGGATTGTGATGTGCAGCTGCTTGCTTTGTTTTAGTGCATTTCTACTGATTGATGGCATTGTGGGGGTTTGTTTCATATTTGAAAATTGTAGATAAAATATGCTCCTGATAGTATGTAGAGTTGATCTTTAAATTTTTACCAACTCTCTTTTCTTTTATTTTACCATTATATGAAAAATCAGCAACAATCATATTTTCCTTAGGCGAACTTTCTTTAAATTCTTTGAACCATGTTTTAAGATTTTTTTCTCCTCTTTGATGATAATAAATTTAATTACTTTCTTGCAGTCATTAAAATAGACTCCATCTTCATCTATTGTTACAAATTTTTTTCCATTTTTGTCCAGATAAATGCTTTTTATAAAGAATTCTGTGGCATGTTCTGCATTCAGAGATATGACGTGGAAAAAGACGAAAATTGTATTTTTTGCCTTTTTGATATTAAAATAAGTGTTAATAATTTTGTTTACAGTTTATACTGAGTATTTTAGTGATTTTGAAACAAATCTTTGACTTGGGGGATTTTCTTTTAACATTAAAGATCTCACCTTTGCAATATTCGAAAAACTGCGTTTTTTTCTTGTATACTTATTTGGAACAATTTTCCTACTTGAAACCAAACTTGGATGATTTTTTTCCTTTCTTATTACTTATTGTGGCTTAAGATATCAAAAAACAATGGCTTTCATGGAGTCTTTAAATAACTGAATAAGATTAACTCTCTTTGGAAAGAGAAAAAACATAACCTTCCATTCATCACTTCTTTAAAAGTGCCATTTTGTATGTAAACAAAAATTTTATGTTGCAAATGATAACTTATAGCTTCAAAAATTTAATTATTGTGATAATAAATTTTTCAAAGCAAAAGAATTTTCCCTACAGCAAAATGAAATCGTTCTAAAAATGTGTGAACACCCTCTGTAATAATGATGCAAAATAAATAATAAACTTACTTTCCAAAGACAGTGTATTTCATATCTAAGTGTGGTTGTTTAGCATAAGTTAGGAAAAACTGTGATCCATTGGTGTTTGGTCCATTATTGGCTACAGACACTATACCTCTGGTATTATGCTAGAAAGAAAATATTCTTTAAAACAGGGTATAAAATAATAATTGAACTACAGTTGGTAAAAGTAAGTTTTTGGAACCATAATATACATATTGTGAAGATAAATAAATGACATGTTATCTGGACTATTTATCTTAAGGTACAAAACTTATTAAATATTATGCTTTATTCAAAAAACATTTTCCACAGAGTTAAATGAGATGTAAGACAGTACTTTTTTCAGTACACAGTTTCAGTTTGTTAAGCAACATTTACAGCAGTAAATAGACTCTTGCTGATACATTTTTGCCAATGTTCCATTTATTTCACTATGGTTTAACAAATACAGTGAGTCCATAAAGTGATGATGGGGTTTCCAATTCCTATAGTTCCCAAACAAAACAAATATTAAATAATATTATAATATGTTGTAGGGAAAATGAAAATCCCAACTGAGTTCATAGATGGCCATACAGCTCAAAAGAGGTGGAAGTGGTGGTGGGAAATGAAATTTTCATTTCCCCATAATTCCCTTATGACTGAAAATAGAAAGATAATTCAAATTAAGTGAATTATTGTCTCATGATAATGAACAACTTTTGCATTGAAAGTTTCTTGATAGCTGCAATTGCTACGAAGTTAGAGGCTGAAAAGTGATTGCCAATCTCTAATGTCTGCATTAGGGGTTGAAATTCACTTTTCAGCCCCTAATGCACACTGCTTCTTAATCTAAACTGTGAAAGCTTGTTAGAAAGCTCTCGGCAATTGAACATCTTGGAGAGTTTCAGAAATGTGAGAAATCTCATGATGTGCATGTAGGTGGTCGTATGACAGTGGCACCACTTGAAAGACTTCTTTGCTCAGTCATGTTCGAGCAAGTTCTCCTAAGTTGGCGATCCAACTAGAGAATGTTGTTTTCATGTTGGGGGATTTTCATGCAAAAGAGGATGGTATTCAAAATTTATGCATATCATGGATTTGTATTTTGCAAGCCAAAGGAAACACTGAACTTTCCTCTGCACCATCTGCATCATGACTGAGTGAAGAAGTTGTTCAAGTCATGCCACTCTTACATGACTACCTGTGTGTGTATCATGAGACTTTTCCATGCTGCTTCCATATATGCTTTTTGATGTACAAATCTCCATTGTCCTTTGTTTGGGAAATTTCAGGCTATGAGAAGCTATGTTTGGCGTAATGCTCGCTTCTTATAGAAAAACTTCCCAATTAGTATTTTGAATCCATTTTGAATAGTTCTTAGCCCTTGAAAAAGTGGACTAGAATGGATTCCTTGTTTGTTTTTGGTTTTATTTGATTAACTCTTGAGGATTTTTTTTTTTGCTATCTTTGTATGATCTTGATTTCCATAAGACTTTTCCACATTTCCAAAACTCTTTGAGATGTTCTTTGATGTAATGAAATATCATAGCTGTATTTCGGATCTATAGGAATGTGCTGAAAATCATTGTTCAACTCCTAACTTCTTGGCAATTGCAGCTATCAAAAAACTTTCAATACAAAAATTGTTTATTATGATGAAGCAATAATTCACCTAATTTGAATTATCTTTCTATCATCAATTGTAAGGGAGTTGAACTGCATGAAAGAACATCTCAAAGAATGTTCAGAAATGTGGAGAAGTCTCATGATGTGTATTCAACTCAACCATTCCTCCACCATTTTCACAGGATGACTCATCTATAAGCTTGGCTGAGAATTTCACTCTGCTTGCAACATAAAAACTCAGCATTTCGCACGAGTATATTGGTTTTTTTTTGGGATCTACAGGAATCAGAAATCCCACCATGACTTTATAGACACAGCTGTAGACTCTCCGACAAGAGCTGGCTATCTGTTAATTTTTTTTTCTTTCCCAATTTAAAAATGCAATATTTAAATGAAAATTTTTGGTAAACTTGCAATTTTATTTCTTAAGAAATATTAGGTGGAATAAGTGATGCAATAAACATTTTGAAGTTATGCATCGATGGAATTGCCCATGGAAAATTATTTATGCCAAATAAAAACTATGCATTTCATTTCAAATGAAAAGAAAATTATAAAGCAACACTATTTCTAACTGACAGTAACTACTGTCACAGAATTTTGCAGCAAAATGATATAATTCACCATAACGATATGGTTGAATTATTCATGAATATTTTATCTTAGCAGGATGAATAAAATGCATATCTATTCTATAATATTCAAAGGAAGACACTCAGAAGAAATTATAATGACACTTTAATGCTAAACACTCCAAATGAAATGCAATTGTCATTGTTTACAGTTTCTGTAAAGTTCTTTGATTACCAACCACTTTTGTTTCTTAAAAAATAACAAAATCATATTCTGCACCCAAACTAATATACATAACAAATTATTTCCCTTTGAAGTTGTTCTAAAAATGTAATTAATTTAGATTCTAGAATCTAATGAATCTGTTCTAAAATCTAAATGCACTCTAGCTGATGTTGTGTGTATTATTGCCCTGTTCATACTTTGGTTTCAGTGGAGAAAAAAAAAATCTGCAGCTAAGAAATATCCAAATGTAAAATACCATAAGAAAAATAAAAATGTCTTTTTTTTCCCACCTCAAATACTAACATGTATTCACATTGCTGATATCTTTACATAAAATTTTATTAAAACTTGTTAGTATGTTCGATCTTCTATACTTATAAAAGGCAATGTTTGTGTGCGTGTTGTGTGTTTGTCTGCAATGTCCAGACAAATCTAGAGCACTTACAGCCATGAAATTTGGCACACAGGTAGTCGTAATTGTGACTGAATGCACCTCGAAGCCGAAATTTTAAATTTTAATCTAGAATGTTTTTTATTTAATGTTTTGTGTTGTTTTGGTTGATTTTTCGCACTAATTTATCAATAGATTGGTTTTGAATAATTGTACGACAAAAATAGATAAATCATCGGAAAGAGCACGTGATTTCCGTTCTAATGAAGTTAGTTTTGAATTTCTAACGTAATTTACTGAATTTTGAGAATTTTTTAAAAAATAGTCAGTTTTGACATCTAAATGTTAGTTTTGTTTTTAAATTTGTTGCATCCGACTTTCTAATAACACTATTATTTTCAATTTTCTTCAGCTTATAACTAGAACAGTTCTGTCGGATTTAAAACAAGAACGGTTAAAATATCATTTCCCGTTTTTTTTAAATTAATTTTTTCCTGGGCCGTTGAGAGTTATTTTTCTCGATCGAGTTCCTTGCAGGGCACTTCTTCGGAACGTTGCTGCCAATTTTGATTGGCGGACGCGCAGGATACGTCATGACCTTCACCTGAATGAATTACTTCGATTATTATTTTCGTATTCGATTTTATATTTTGCTTGCTGTATAATAATCATTTTCACGTTCCAATTTTGTAATATTGTTTTGGATTAACGTACTCTGTACTGTAGCATGAAAAAAAAGCAGGAAAATCAAATAATGTGTATCTTTTGTTTTGATTTTGTTTTCAAAACTTTTTCATATCATTGTGGGTGGTTTTTTGTTTTTTTTTTCATTTTGTTAAAGTCCTGATTCCACGGACAACGCCGTGCGCGTACTGCTAGTGTTATATAATTCAATATTTTTGCAACAATATAAACTTTAAGTATATGGATTTAAAATTTATAAATTTAACACAAATAGAAGTAATTCAAAACAAAAAGAATGTCTTAATTTCATTGGCAGTAAAAATATTTCTTCTAATGAAAATCTTTTGTGGTAATCAACTGTAAGAGAAATCCATGTACATTTATAAAGTGAAAAAGTGCTTGTGACCTACCCTGTCTTTTTAAAGAAAATTCCAAAGCTGCATAATTTTAAGGAAATTAAAATAAATGCATTTTTAACAAAATGTAGCTTTTTTTATTGTTGAAGTTAGATTATCATAGTAATGTCTATTAAAAAGCTAAAGTTCACATAAATTTTTAAGTGCATAAAAATCAAAAGGAGGAAATATACCTTTAGTTCATCTTTTAACTCATCTTCAAACTTTCTTCCCCATATACTAGTACCACCCTTACCAGTTCCTACAAAATAAATACACATTAAAGAGATACAAAAATTAAAAAATAAAGAAATCTCTACAAAAAATAAAGGAGAATGTATGTGTGTTGGCACTTTGCAGGGCACACCGCTGGAAGAAATTTGGCGCAAATATTCCTTGGAGGGTCGGAATGAGCACTTTGGAGCGATTTTTTTTGAAATTTTAGTTAATTAAAAATTAAGCAAAATTTTTGCATTTTTGGCAATAACTTTTGAAAATATTATAGCACAAAGATATTTTTTTACACCACCTTAAATTAAAAAAAAAAAAAATCCACTATAATTGTTCTCCAATTTTTTCTAAATTGTAACAAATTTTGAAAAATATTTTTATACATAATTTATAACACCTTTTATTATTGCATTAAAATTCAAACCACTTTCATTGTTTAAGCATATATTTAATCACATGTTTCTCTTCCATTATTGAAAGCTAAGAAATGAAGGTTCTGCTTATTTTTTTCATATTCTTAAATAATACTATAATGAATTTTTCTTACTATATTTATGCATCATTTTTTTTGTGTGTGTGTGTGTGTATGTGTGAAATCTCTAAATAAAGTCATTCAGTAAAGATATTAAGTAAATTAGGAAGTATATCCTGTAAGCTTAAAGATTAATCTTCAATTCTTTTTATTAGCATGTTTTAATTCAGGTAACATATTGTTGGACGTAAAATGCAGATTGCCATTTTAATTTTGGATTTATTTTTTTTTTGAGGAATAAGAAAGTGAAGTTGGTGGCAACAATGTGTAATTAGATGTTAGATGACGCAGGCAGTTACTTGACTCCATTAGGGACATTCATACAGACGATGTGCAAGAATACTGAAAAAACAAGGTTTAAATATCTATCACATATTTAAAGTTACTTCAATAAAGGAACCATGAACATCAAATTATGCATAAGAGATTCAATTGATATTAAACATCATCTGTATTCCTGGTGAGCAAGTTGGTCAATGAAAGTGACTAGTATCCTAACATAAAATTTAGCTTAGAGCAAAAAAACATTTGTATGAGCATGATATAATGTACTGTCATACAAAATGAAAGGAACTAATTCAATATTAAGCATTGCTCAATTTTAAAAAAATTATAAAAAATTGTCTTGCTATAAAAGATACAAATGGAAAAAATTTGTTTACCTGTTGGATCACCAGTCTGAACAATAAATCCTTTTATATTTCTAAGAAATAAGCATCCATCATAGTAGCCACTTGCACAGAGAGCTAAAAAATTCTGTGAAAAATGTTTTAAGGTAAATTAAATACCTAAAATCTTATTTTTAAAAATATGAATACATCAGAATAACAAATATGCAACTCTTACTTCGCATGCTTTGGGACAAAGCTCGCAAAATAGTTCAATTTTTATATCTCCAACATCAGTATGCAGAGTGACTGACTAATGAAAAATAAACAAAAATTATGCAGCATTCTTTTGATACATTTTTATATTTTCAAAAAAAAAAGGAATAAAATTTAAAACAAATATAAAATTAAAAATTTCAGGAAGTTTCAAAGAGAACTTTTGAATTTCATTGTTAACCTTGTGTGTTCAACAAATACTTTTCATTTTAGTATATTGCATTTACACATTAAACAGAACTAATAAATGAAAACTTCATTATGAATTTTTCATATTATATACTTTTATATAATATAAATATTTGGGAAAATATATCATAAAGAGTAAAATTCTTAAATTACTTTTGAAAACTGACACACTGATCAGATTTATGTGACACCAAAAAGAGCAAAAGATTATTGTAATATCTTTTATCAATATATGAATTTATACAACCATATAGTATGAAAATGTTTAAATGTTATCCTGCAGAGTAAAAAAAATAGGTGCATAAAATTGAACAGGAGTACATATAAAAAATTGCATATTTTCAGTAATTTTACAAAGAAAAATTAAAAAAAAAACTTTATTTTGTTTAATTCAGCGTTTATGTTCTAGAATATGTCAATATTCATGTACATTTCTGGTATGTGCAAATCTTTTTTTATCATAATTAAAATGCATACCATTTCTTTATTTTATTCCGAAATATCACTTGACTTGAATTGTATCTCCGAGAGATACGAGGTTTAGGGATTTTTAGCAACAAAAGCTGTTATCCCTAGTTAAAAAAAAATATTCACTCTAAAATTCGTTTCAATCTGTTTAAAAATCAAGTAAAATTGCCATCAGGAGATGGACTAGAAAAATTGACGATCCACGAAATAACACTTATCTAACTTCTGCTTGAATCCAATTATTTACAATTTGAAACAAACCACATTTTCTTGGCTATGTTCACTTCACTTCATTCATGTAAGGGTGAGTAAATAGACACAAAAGTACCAAAATAATAGGATGTTTTTTATCCGAATGTATTTAATAAAAATCAAAGGTTTAATTTATAATTTTCTTCAATCTTTCTTCTGCTTAACTTTATATATTTCTCATATGACCTTCCTGCAATTAACCTATCCGGAAGAAGTGAAGGCACTGAGAAGAACCGACCAAAACAAAATAACGGATTGTTTTTGTTTAGGATCATTGGCAAAGCCCGTTCTTTCGTGTAGAATAAGCCAGTAATAGCACTCTTCGACTTGACTTGTTTGTGTTTCCATGTGTTATGTGCTGATGTAGGGGCTAACAACCTTTGTTGCTTCAAATCCCATAACTCTTTAATTCAAATTCAATGTGCTGATGTTTACATTTTCGTTGCTAAAAAATTACTTATAAAGCTAAAGTAATATTTGATCTCCGAAATGCCTATTGAAGGTGCCATTCCTGTGGAGGGTGAAAAGCTGCCTATATTACATGATGTTTCAAATGTGGAAGATTTAAAGAAGTTGTTACTTTTTGGTGCTAATATAAATGAAAGGAATAATTTAGACGAAACTCCTTTGCTTTCTGCCTTGCGCCGTGAAGGAGACTTTCAGTTAATCAAAGAATTTGTGCTTCAAGGAGCTGATGTGAATGCAAAAGACACTTGGGGAGTTACTCCTCTTTATTGTGCTGTTGCGCGGCATGGACGCGATCTAAATATTATTAAATTTCTTTTAGAAAATGGAGCTGATATTCAAAGTGGAAAGCGTGCATTTGATAGGTTTTTAGATCATACCGTGACACATAATCGAGTATGTGCCAAATTGCTTATTAAGTATAAATTTCTCAAGAACGCTTATTTAGTAAAGGATGTTTCTTCTGGTACAAATGATGAGGCAGAAAGAGATTATTACAATGAATATAAAACGATTGTAGATTTAGATTTAAAGCGTTCATCATATGATTTCTTAGCAAGTTATTTAGATGAATGTGCTTCAGAAATACTGCAGATGAAATCTGTCTATTTGTGCAATTCTATAACACTTTTAGATTTTGTTGCTGCAAAAAATCCTTTACAAACTCTTGTGAATGCACAAAATGTGCAGCAAGTAATCAATCAAATTTATAACGAATTTACTGTAAATAAATATAAAATTTATAAAGAGTTGGTTGTTGATAGAATTGGAAGAAAAACTTTATTAAAAGGGTTAGACAATAAACTCATTTATTCTAAAGTATGCAGACCAAAACACTGTAATCAGAAGAAAATTATTTTAAATTTAGATTTGATGTATTACATTGCTAAATATTTGAGTGACATTGATATATTCAATATTGTGATAGCATTTTACAAGTAAATTGTCCTCCTATAATTGTTCTTGAATGATTTTTCAGTGTTAAAATTTAACCCCAAAATATATGAACAATTTGTTGGGAAAAAAAACTTCACTGCATTTTAAGATTGTGGTCTGTAAATAAAGACAAATATCTTCTTTAGCAAGCCCTCCTGGAATTACAATCAAGTTCTGTTCTCGGTGATGGGCCATAAATTTGATTTATATTTTTCAACAATATTTTCATTAAAATGGGCTATAAAAATTGTACATAAAACTCAAAATTTCAGACTGTGTATGTATAATTATTGTGCATAATTGAAAAATACATAATATATACTCCATTGTACATTCCATGCAGAAATACAGCCTGAAATTGTTTTATTTTCTGTATTTGATTTTTTTTTTTTTTGGTTGTAGCTTAAGAAGAAGGTGTATATTGTACAGCAGAATAACTAGTGTAATCAAAAGAATAATTGAAATTTCTGTAGATGATTTTATTTTTGAAATGAAAATTTTGTTCTTAATTTAGCTTTGTTTTCGTGCTAATTCTTAAGTCTTATTTACTTCTCAATCAAGTTACTTTTTATTTGATTTAATAAATGTATGAGAAGTGGCTGGTTAACTCAGAAATTGAAGGTTGTTAAGACATGCTGCAAATATATATCTGAAACATCACTCTAAATAAACAGGTTGTAGTCGATTTAATTTCTTTTTATTCCACATAAAGACGAAAATGCAGGTTGGTTTCCATGTATAATAGATGATTTTAAAATATTCGAAGGATAATTCATTTTGATCAAATCTGTGAACATTGTTCAGAAAAGTGCTCTCAAAGGCAGCACGTCTTTCAAAGTGTGTTACATAGTTAGAAAAGAGAAAGTTGATTGGCATCAAGCCTTTTTATACTGCTGAGACATGGGAAAATTCCCAAACGCTCTAGAGCGGTTGAAACCGCATCTCAGTTAGTTACAGTGACAGTTATTCATATACTTGAGTTTAAGGGGGAAATAATTTTATGAATTAAAATTTAAAGGAGGGTTTTTTAAAAAGAAGGAAAATGAAAAATTATTACATATATAATCATCAGGAATATTGACACAACTATTCTGCAGACACAAATTTCTAAGCCCCTCATTTACTGCAAGGCAGCTGGAAAACTTTAAGCTCAAAATGTGTAACATAACTTGTGTACAAGAGTATATACTAAAATGCAGGTATTACATAATTTTTTCATTGAATATATGGCAAATTTTGCTTATTTACATCTAATAGTGATAATTCATATTTTCTTATTATGAACTTTAACAGAATTAATTTTTTAAAAAATTAATGAATATCTGGATTTGAATTAATGAATTGCACCAAACAAAATAAAAAGAAAATGAAGTAAATAATATATGTTAAACTAGAAGTATTTCCTAAAAAACAGTATGAAAACAAAAAAGAAGTGAGAGAAAGAAGCGTATGGAAATTAAGTCTTCATTTAACCAAGCCCCAGCTTGTGCAGATTTTGAGGGTTATAGACATGCTTTTGTTCCCATAATATTTCCTTTTGCTATCCACTTTAAATTATTTTTTATATTTATTTGTGCTGTTTCCTTTTACTGCTGTGACCTGTGTTATTCTTACTTGCTGGATCTTTTTTTTTTTTTAATTTTTCTTTCCCATTTTTTTTTTTTTTTGGTCATCAAATTCTCAATATGGAATATGATGGGAAACAGAAAGACCAATTTGTTTACATCTGGCATTGCCAAACCACCTCCCTACTGCTAATCAGCGCACAGCTCTCTGATAAACCCTGCGTTAAGCAGTATGCGCAGTAGCGTATTCTTCCTGGTGTATTGATACATGCATTTGATTTGTGTCGTATCACTGCGCACTCCGTACGAACAAGCAAACAGTTTTTATCTTTGAAACGGTGTTTAGTTCTGGTGAAGGTTGGTTGCAGAGGTGGCCCGAGGTAATTTTACCAGCCGGGCAAGACAACAATTTGTCGCCTCCCCCCCCCCAACCAACGTAATTTTTTAATTCTATATTGTCTGTATTTTAAATTTCCAACAAAAGTTTACTTAGAAATATGCATGTTTTACCTGCAAATCTGACTTAATAATGATATCGGCATAATTTTTTTAATTTCAGATATTTTTAAGAATATAAAGAAGTCTTAAAGAAACTAAAATAATGTATTGAAAAAATTTATTTTTAAAAATATATGTTTTTTTGCACAATGTTATAAATTCTCTTCACATAATCCCTTTTCTTGCCTTTTTATCTGCAAAATCTTTCATAATATGTTCAATATCAATGTTCTGCAGAAGGTCCCATTCAATTGATATGGTTTCCAAACCAACTAGTCGCTCCTTCGACATGCTAGGTCGCAGATATGTTTTAATCAGTCTCAATTTCGAAAAACTTGTCTCGCCATTAGCAACAGTTACTGGTAGCATCAGAAAAATTCACTGTGTTACTGTTAACTGCATTAGTTTTATAACATACACATGATTCTTTAGTGGTTTCCTGCTATTTTTTAATAAGATACGACATTTTTGCTTAGGAATAATGACGGGAAGATCACAAACATTACTAAGTAGGAAAAATCTAAAAATTAAAAAATATTGAGATACACCTTTTACGCTTAGGAGGGCAGTATAGGCAATGTAAGTTTTTGGGCCCCCACCCCAACTTCCAAAACCAGATGACTTTATTGATTTAAATTTACTATCTAAATAAGCAGTTTTTGAGCAACAAATAATATAACAAACTGAAATTTTAAATAAAATGGTTAAAAAATTACAAAACTTTTTAACACAATTTAACTATTCTAATACAAAGTGTCCCAGGACTGTTGAAATGTGGCCCATTGATCTGCTAATAAATTCAAAAACGTTAAAAATATTCCAAGAATAATGTTCCGAATTTAAACGACAATGGATTTTAAGTTCTAGAACACACTTGTAGTAAATCAAATGGAAGCCCTGAAAATAATTTTTAAAAAATAATAATATCGGGGGCCTTCCCAAAGTTGCAGGGACCGTAGGCAGTTGCCTATTTGGTAATCAGGTCCTGACCATATACCTTGCTTATCGATGTGAAACTACTTATTACATTTTTTTAGCTGTGTTACAATTTTTTTTTAAATCACAAACTTATCAAGGAAAAAATATTTCCGTGAAAATAATTTGTAATTTTACAAGTTTTCCTCTAATGTGTAGCACTTTCTGATGATTGGAAAAAATGTATGGGAACTTTATACGTACAAATTTGATTTTTCAAAAAACAGTTTGAATATTATTATTTCAAGAGTAAGGCTTAAGTTAAAATCCAAAAAACCTTATCACTCTCAGTAATGTTGTCTGTATTTTCGGTTTGCAAACTAGATTTGGCGACTTCTTTATTGCTAGATTCTTCGCAGTCATTTAAGACGTTCAAATGTCCTACTGCTTCTGGTTCAAGTAATTGTAACTTTGCATGCTCTCCCACTTGGTCCTTGTGAACGAGTTAACTTGTTAAATAGTGTGTTAAATTGTTCAATTTACAATATTAGTTTTGTCAATATCGAAAAACTAGATATTTAATTCTGAAAATTTTAAAATAGCGCACCATAATGATAATAACAAAATTACCTGTGGTGTTGAATTCACAGGAACTTCTTGTTCTTGGTTCGAACAATAAGTTATATTGTCGTTCCCAAAGTTTTCTGAAGTTAAAGATCGGCCTTCAACTGTTGTTGACAGATCTTCTCTGGATTCAATATTTTCTATTTCGATGAATTTTTTCAGAATAGACGCCTGCTTTTCGTTTTCTGCTGCTATCTGTGCCTATCTTTTCCTATAAAACATACCTGATTTTTTCTTTTTTTCTGACATTTTAGCGAAATACACAGCACTTATAGGTATAACATTATCACAATTTAAATGTGCTGTTCAGAATAAAAATAAAGCGTGACATTCACCGGTTTTTCTTTCAACACAGTGTGCCAAAACGTTTCTTCAAAGTAAGAATCCGATGAGAAATGGTGTAGACCAGGAGAAAAGTTACATTTTTAACCGGTTTAATATTTTTTGGCCCACTATGCCATAAAACTGAAATATAATAGTCGGCTAGGGGGGAACGAGCCTCTCGGACCAAGGAAAAACCATTAAATGAGTAAGGGTGGCAGACATTCTCGGGAAATTAGGGCAGGGAGGGCTCGTTTTGGAAGCGGGGTGAGGAGGTGGCACAGTAGACCGGACCGCACCTATGGTCCATCCGATCCCCTAGGATCAAGTTGCCGTGAGTACAGTCTGCTCAGTCCGACCTGTGAATGACCCACCAAATTTTATAGCCTGATGTTCCTGGAACAGATTTGGAGACCCCTCTAGGGTCTAGAGGTTTGAGCCGAGCGCCTGTGCGAAAAACTGGAGGGAGCCCCCCCCCCGCGCCAAAATGAAAGGAAAATTTTTTGCCGTTTTCGCCAGTGCTCTCATGTCAATTAAACCATTTTTTTCTCCCTATTACATTCCAGCTTTGGCGCCACGGGCAGTTGCCCGGGCTTCGGACCGACGCTGGTTGGTTGGTTGTCGACGTGGCGTAGTTTAAGCTCTCTTTGATTTCAAATTTTTTGTGCCTTCATCTCGGGTGGTTTTTGTTTTCCTTTCGTCTCTGCTTTTCTTTTTTTGGTAAACAGGTAAGTTTATCTGTTTCCCGTGTTATTTCAACTTAAAATCAAAACGTATTCGAACTTTACCATTTTGACTTTGGATTATGCCTCTACTTTGAACTCTTCCTAACAAATCAGTATGGCTTCTACTTCAAACAATATGTTCTTTAAAAGTGCCAAGACTCTTAACGAACTTGTTATGCTTCTGGGTAACCAAACAAATGAAGAAATCAATATCATTATCGCCAATGCTGAGAAAACGAAAAAGATGCCTCAGACAAACCCATTTTTGGTCCAAGGCTTTATAAAAAAATCCATTAGTCGCCATGAACAGATTGAAAACATGAAATATACCCAACAGGGTAAGATTCAATTTACAACAAAAGACCCATGCGCTGTGCAATTGCTCACTTTGGAAAAGTTCATGGGTATAAATGTTGTTACCGATATAATTTGGGAAAATGTAAGCGTTCGATTCTTGATTTTTTATATGCCTACATTAGGGTGTCCCTTATTTTTTAAATGCCCGTCCCCCAATTTGGTTCCATTTACTTCAAGATTAACCCATAAAAATTTTTGGGTCGCTAAACCTCTTTTAACCCGTGCCGACTGCGAGAGAGAATGTGAATGATGAAAGCCATTATCGGGCCTTTTGTTTTGGCATAGGTGTCTTTCTGTCTGTTAATTTGCAGTTCTTTTTCATCACGTGACCGCATTGAGCAATCAATTACATTTAAGTCATGATGTGCAACGTGTCACAGTCATCACTTTTTGCCAATCTTGAAGGCGACAGTTATATTCTGTAACTTTCGCTGGATGCACGTGGCTATTACAGTTAACATTCTGTTCTTGCGTTTCGTTGAAGTTACATGTTGGTTTTTCTGACATTATGTCTCGAGAATTACGCAGCTCAAAAGAATATGTATTTCTGATAGGAGATATCAAACATCAAATAACTAGAAAGAAATTGCCATCGATTAGACAAATGTTATCTGTTTTATTTTATAACTTAAAGGAAGTAAAATTAAATGTTAGTGAAAGTGCCAATCTAACAGTACGTGAATGTATACTATTTTGGGAAAAGGTAAGAATCCTTACAAAATCTATGCAACGTTGCGTAAAGAAATTGATTGACCTGTATGCATCATGGAGGACTTGCCTAAAGAATTCAAAAAAGAAACGGAATATTTTTAGGAGACGTGAAAAGGAATTTGAAGAATCTTTAGACAATCTTTTCGACATTGCTCATGCCGACGCATTTTAATTGATAAAAATTGAAGAAGACAAAGCATTTTTATTGAGATAGAGAGAGCCAGGACGAGTAGGTTATCTTGAAGGAATAGAAAAAATGCTTTCCGAAAAAGAAAAAAAGGCGCTGGAAAAGAAGGAAATAAAGGAGAAGAGACGAGAAAAGAAAATATATTTAGCCTCTACATCTGCTGCTGTGAGTTATGTGTCATCATCTGATGAATCAATTAAGGAAGTGTTCACTTCTGATGAAAGTTATGATATTGACATTTCTTGCCACTTTTCAGATAATACACAAAATCAGGATGTTTTAAAAAGTGGTACGAAAAATTTTATCACGCCGAAGTTAGTGGCTTCATTAGATAGATGTCAACTGAGTGTTAGAGATTCTGCTTACATAATTCATGCAGTAGTAGAAGCACTTGGCCATAATACTGAAGAGTTTATTATTAATAAGTCATCAATTCATAGAATCCGACAAATTAAAAGAAAGGAATCTGCCGAATCCATAAAAGTAGCATTTGAAAATGATATTCCTCAAATCCTTACTGTTCACTGGGGTGGTAAGGTATTACCAGCATTAAATGCCAGAGATGCAAAAAAACAGGGTGGCCACCCGACCGGGAAACCTGGAAAACCGGGAATAGTCAGGGAATTTCGGAAGACCGGGAAAAAACAGGGAAAAGTCAGGGAAATTTATTCTAAACCTGGATTTTTTTTTTATTTTGATAATTCTTATTGCAGGCGACAATTCGCTGATCTTCTTTTTATAAATAGAATGAAACACCGTTGGCAACCAATGAAAATTACTCATTTACTGACAGTCAAAAACGAATTTAATTCGGCGAGGTGTTTACATTTAAATTTCCGAGGGACCGAAATTTCGGTTAGTAGTCCAGTCAACGAAGGGTTTGTAAAAAAACATTAAATCATATAGTTTTGAAAATTGGTACACATGTTCGTTAGGAGCTTCTGATAAACATACTAAAAGTCCCCGGTCCTGGGGAGTAAGCTCACGGCGCCATCTTGGATTTCATCCCCCTTTTTTAGTTTTTCCAGGATATCTCGAAAACTATTGAGTTTTCAAATCACAGTTGATTAAACAAATTAAAGAGCATAAAATTCCCTACAAACCATACTTTTATGTTTCTTCCAGCTTTAATAGTTTCACAAATAATAGGTCTCAAAGGTTGCTGCCATCTTTGATTTCATCTACTTTTTTTAGTTTCTTTTGAATATCTCAAAATCTAGTCAATTTTCAAATTACATGTAATCAGCAAATTAAAGAGCGTAAAATTCCCTACAAACACATGCTTTTATTTTTGTTTTAGCTTTAATAGTTTCCGAGATAATGGATTTAAAAATTTGCCGTCATCTTGGATTTTATCCCCCTTTTTTCAGTTTTTTTCCGTTTTTTTTCTTCTTTTTTTTTCCCCTACCTCCGAAAAAAGTCAGGAAAATTTTTTATAAAACCTGGAAATGTCAGGGAAAAGTCAGGGAAACTGAAACAAAAAAATTGATGGCCACCCTGAAAAAGAAAGACTGTCAATTATTGTTTCATTTGGTGACAGAGAACAGCTCATGGGTGTACCAAAATTACAAAATGCAACTGGGAAAGAGTAAGCACGTTTGGACTGCTTTAACACATTGGTGTCTGGAAACTAATGTGCAGATTTTGGTCAGTGACACAACTGCTTCAAACACTGGCCGCTTAAATGGTGCATGTATCCTTTTAGAACAAAAACTAAATAGAAAAATGCATCACATATATGAGCTAGTTTTGCGAAGCGTATTTGAAAGCAAAATATATGAGGTAGCAAAAAGTCCTGATATACCGCTTTTCCAAGACTTGAGAAAAAATTGGAAAAATATCAATATTAATTATATCAAAAGTGGGGAAGAACATGTGGAACGGCATTTTAACGAGACAGAAATTAAAGAAATGTTAGTAATTTTGGAAAAGAAATTAAAGAAACAAAAACTGAGAGGCGACTTTAAATAACTCGTCGAACTATGCATAATGTTTTGGGGAGGAAATACTGAAAAGAAATTTAAAATCCAGCCTCCGGAACAATTTATTCCTTAAAAATGTTTTTGCACAGATCGCAACTTACACTATCTGTCGAACATGAGAAGGCTTTAGAGACATTTCATTATTCATTGCAACTGTGTATGTGATACCATGGCTTAATTGCAGTGTAGCTGTAAAAGCACCCAAACAAGACCTCTGCTTTTTAAAATCGTACGAAAGGATTGACGAAACAGTTTCAGGAGCAGCCTTAAAGAAGTTTATACAGCACTTGTGGTATTTATCAGAAGAATTGTCAGTTTTATCCCTTTTTGATGAGGATGTTGATGTACAAGTGAAATTGAAAATTGTAGCAAACCTTGATCGTGAGTGTGTACACATGGAACGGAGATATATTCCTTCAGTGCAAGAAGCAGCAGGCGAATTATTTTTTAAGTTTTATTATTTCAATTATTATTATTTAGGAATACTACATTTGTATTTGCACTTAGTAATTCTGTTATTACTATATTTTAGATAAAACATTAGATGATTTTGTTTCTACTGAAAGCAAAGACTTTTTCTATCGCCTTCATACGGAAACTTGTTTTCATCAAGAATGCCCTTCAACCTGGGAAATTAATGTCACATTTGGAAGTCAAACGGATCATTATTGAGTTGAAAGCAGTTAATAACAGTGCTGAAAGAGGTGTTAAATTAATGCAGGACTTTAACGGGTTATTAACTGTTGATTAAGAACAAAAACAAATTGTTCTTCGTTGTGTCCAAGGTCACTGCAACGTATATCCAGATTGCAAAAAATCCACGTTTAAAAGAAAATATCCACACTTATTTTAAGCTCTGCAGCATCAAGCATATGAAAGTATTAATGCATATATGAGTTGGTGATTTATTAAATATAATATTTAATTAATAACGATGAGTATTTTATTTGTTCCAAATACATCATATCGTCTATTATAACATTGAAAGTTCTGACCCAGGTCGGCGCGGGTTAATTTCATCCTACTGGACTCAAATATTACACGTGAGTTAATCTGATCAAAAGGAACAATTTTAGAGGGCGGGCAAAAAAAATGTCAGTAAAAAAATTTTGTTTACCCAAAATAAGGGACACCCTAACCTACATATACCCCCCTGGAGGAATTGGACGTGGAAATCAGGGATAAAAATGACTGCATAGTAGTTGAAATGCGACGGTTCTTAAAACTAAATTCAACTAAAGAAATATCACCAGTTCTGATTACCATTCTTGGTACAGCAGTACCAGAAGCAATAAAAATTCGGTTTGTCCATCAACGCTTACAACAATTCATAGACCGGCCCAGACAATGTAATAAATGTTTCTCATTTACGCATCCATCGCGCATATGCGACAAGGCAAACAGATGTTATCTTTGTGGGGTAGTTCACATAAGCCCTTGCCAACAACCTGAGAAATGTATTAACTGTAATGGTTCACATAATGCTAAATCCAGATCTTGTCCATTTTATGTAAAGGAACAAAAAAAAAAATATTGGAATTAAAATGCCGCAACCACATCACATCACCACTAGTAAAGCTAGGCGTATTTTTCAGCAAAATAATGCTAATTACGCCGAGTATTTAGCATTATTTTGTTCGCCCCACCTAACAATGCCAGCAGTTACAAATCTTGAAGATACTATAAATGTTAAATTTAAGACTCTTCTTCAAGCAATAAATGACAGGTTCGAAAGGCAGATGGCAATCTTTGCGGATATGCTTTAAAAATATATGGACTGTGTTTGCCAAAACCTTTGTAAAATCATCGCTCAGTGTGTCGACTCAAGTTCTTCTCCAGTTCGTAAGAAGAAACTCTTTAGTAATTTATGCCAAATGTCTGGCTTCTTGGGATGCCGGGGGTTCAAAGGATACAGAAGACATGCCTCTGGGCTAATGTCTTTTGTTGATGGGGTTTTTTTTTCCAGTCCGCAAGTCTGGCTGTTTTCTTTTTTTCTTCTTTTTTCCAACTTTTCACTTATTCACCGCCATTTTTGCATGTCTTATTCGCTTGGGGTTTTTTCAGTTGTTTGCTCTCATGATTTTTATATCATCGTTTTCGTGTGAGTAAACAGATTTCCCTTTCCTTAATTTTTTCTAATCCAAATTTTATCTCATTCGTGTAGTGGAATTGCCGTAGTCTTAAAGACAAACAAATTTGGCTTCACTAACTTCCCTTTTCCAGCTTCTGGATTTCCCAGGAAACCTTCCTAAAAGCAAAAGACAATTTTTCGAATCCAAACAAAATCTTTTTTCGTATCCATTGAAGCAATTGACTTGGCGGCGGGTTACTAATTGGTATCCCGAAAAATCTGTCTGGGAGAGTGGTTTATAGTGAAGAGTATGATCCAAATCTGGAAATCCTGGCTGTTGAAGTCCATTCTAAGAACTAAAGTTTCATTGTCATAAGTATTTATGCACCACATGGATTTAACATCAATCCCATTAAAAGTTTCCTCGATAGCCTAAACACTTCGACCTTTATTTTTGGAGATTGCAATCTCCACCACCCTCTTGGGGGGGGGGGGGCCTCAATTGTCACTTAGCGAGGATTTTGTTGACTGGCTAAGCAATTCGAACTTTACTATGCTTAACACCTCCACCCCAACTCATATCATTAATTCTAGTACATATTCTATCCTCGATTTTACTTTATGCTCTGCCTCCATTTTTAATGAGATTGATTGTTATGTCTTTGATTGCTCATTTGAAAGCGATCATATTCCCGTTGTCACTTCTTGGTCACAACTACAGAATGCATGCAGGTATATCAAAACTATCAAATGGAATCCAATCATCAAAAAATCAATAGAAATATTTAACTCAACAAACCAGCCTACTATAGATACAATTACAAGCCAAATTTCCATGACGATTAGTAATCATACCACATGTAAAATTCTAGAAAATAAAGATTATCCACCATGGTGGAACGCAAAGCCGACCCGAACAAATGCGGGTCTTGGTGCAAAGTTGATTTGCGGGGCCTTGAAACAAATTTCAAATTTCATGCAATAAAATAATATTTTGCATTTTGTTATTTATTTCAATGCAAAAATTGGAATATTAAGGACTGCAGGAATATATGAAAATGATACATAACTGAAAATATTTTTATACAGTTAACATTTCAATCACATTCACAATCGCCAATCACATTCAAATAACAAAAGTTATGTTGTTTACTTGATGAATTGATATATAAACACATAAATTGTTAACTTCATATTATATATATAATATAATATCATATATACCTAAATTGTTATATTGTTTAATTGATATTATATAGTTAACTTGATATATAAAACACATACATTGTTAACTTGACATTATATAATATAATATATAAACATTTAAATATATAAAACTGTAGTTCAGTAGATTCAAAAATTGCATTTGTTAAATTAATTTGTTCGTATATATTTTAAATATCCTTTTTACCAAAAAAAATAAAAAAAAAGATATGCATAAATATAAAAAGGAAGAGTGAATAATGTCAGACATGAATGCGATAAATTACTCCTAAAAAAAGAACTGAAAGATTTATTTATATTGGCACATAAAAAAAAGTCATTGAGATTAGCTTATATATATATCTAGATTACAGAATATCAGGAGCCCCCTTTTTTAAAACTAATAATGTTGATCAACATTCGCGAACATAATGTAGGAAAAAAACACATATTGAATTAACTTGGAAACTCAAAAGTCCGAGAAATTTTTTTAAAATAGTCCTCAAGTTTCCTTCTTTTATCAAGAGAGGGAGGCATTGGATCCAATAACTTTTCACTATTGTTCGTCATGAAATACGAAAAAATATATAGTGATAAAGAAAAAGACCTTATATGTTTGAAAATCTGCACGGTCCCTGCGATCTCCAAAATGGTCGGATTCCTCCTTCGTCAATTGTTATCCATCACACAAGTCCGCTCCTTATTCTACTAATCCAGACGGGGGACATTACACGATCGAACATTTTCGTGCAAAACTGAGCAAAAGAAAAGCAATTCGAACAGTCCCCACCGGAACAAGGTATGGGCACCACTTTTTCTTTCTTCAATATCATCCAGCAGCGCGTCTCGAAGAAAAAAATTCAAAAAAGGGATCTCACCCCTCTCAACATCCTGGCCTTGCGCCATAGAAAAACAACGCGTGATTGGTTACACTTGTTGCCAGGCGTTATTTTAAAGTGACCTTATACCTTTCCCCCGCTCGTAGTGAGGGAGAAAGTCACCCTTAAATCTGTCCTCCTGCACGTAGGCACTTGTGAAAGTGACAATCTTGAACCAAATAGCTCACAATATAGCAAAAGTTATTGCTTCATAAACTCATAAAATACAATTTGGAATGCGACTTGCAAGAATAAGCCAACAATAGGTTATTTTTGTTCCATTTTCTTACATTCATTATAACAAATTCGTTGATATAATCATCATTTAATTTTATACTAATGATTCGACAGATATAATGGCTAAGAAATTGAATCATTCTTAACAAATCTAGATCTCAATATTTTTATAATTTTCAATCTAGAAAAAGATATTTTTAGATACATTTAGATTGGTGAGTTAATATATTTTCAAACAGTCATAAAATTTGTCAATTATTTTTTAAAGAAAATTCGTAAAACTTTTACTCTACGGTGTACCTCTGCCAATTTTTCTTGGCGCAATTTCATTATGTCAAAACACTGTTTTGGATGCGCAGTGCCTTCATTGAATTCAATGCATCTATTTGAAAAGGAGATTAAGAGCAACTGGTGCTTCGCATTTCAATGTGCGGCAATTTTTTACTTAAAAACATCAGCGGTAAAACCGCTTTCACAAAGCAGGACACTTAATGCTATTTATTGAGAAGCAAACGAAGAATAACATAGCAGGTTCTGAACCTAAAGTGAAATGTTCAAAACGAGAAAAGTGTAATTAAAACTCACATACTAATTGCCCAGTGCTGTTTACATAGGACACTGGTATCCGCTTATCAATCCCTGATCCATCACCACTGGAAAACAACTTTAACTTCTTCTGTCCGAAGCTGATGGTAGGTCGAAAGGGAGACCAATGCCATAAATCACAACACTGTGCTAAGACGCACGTAACGAAATGATAAAATCAGACAAAATCAAACCGACAAAACAAATTCGAATTGAATCGACAAACAGTGTATAGATGAACTGAATAAAATCAAACGAGATCGTAATATCGCCATGCACAAACACCACGATGAAAGATCAATTTCGCGCATGCACTCACTTACTTATTAAATCATCATTGCGTAACCAAAACAAATGCTCTCTATTCTTCTTGGCGAAGCAGGTTGGTGATCCTAAGAGAATGAATGAAGTGTTTTCAAAGCATCCGAAATGTAAGATCGATAGAGATAGAGAGGATACTGGAGAAAGAAAAAGATGAAAAATTCGACTGTTTACTGGAAAACTTTGAAAATTAGTTAAAGTCATGTTGCTAGGAGAAGAAGAACACTCCTTCTGACAGAATCAAACGTGACTTGCTGGAGGAGTGTAAGGGCACGTAGCTAGAGGAGTGTAGACAATTTCTCCCAACTAGGAGAAACTAATGTATGGCCGTCTTGCGGCACGAAGGCTGCCTCTTCATCAAAAACCCTGAAGAGACTAAAGAAGTTTTCCGCACTTTGCGGAGGAAGAAAATGGACTCTACTTGGAAGGATCTATTTGCGGTATCCGTTGTTTTGATGTTTGGTGGACACCGGGTCAATGTCCTCTCATAAGGACAGACTTCTTGCCAGAAATGAAGGGAATTTATTTCACTGCTCTAACATTTCTTTAAAGACAGCTACTGGGAAAAGACGGAGATACAGGGAAACTGGATTGAGCAATTGAATGTGTTCCAGAAAATTCCAACACAGAATCTCGTAGCTGACATCATGACACAATTATTCTCGGCATGAGATTTCTGACAAAAAATTTAGCTTCGCAATAGCTGGAAAGAAACGAAAGAGATTCCGGACAGGAGGAGAGAATTCTTGCTTTCATGGTGCAGAGGATTCAAAGTTGTGCTCTGTATTGGCTAGAAAACTATTATACCAGCAAGATCGTCTTGATCCAGGAGTCCCAGGAAGTTCCTAGAAATCAGATGCGCCGTAACCTGGGCTTTTCTACCAAGTTTCCCAAGAAAGATGTTCTTGGCACATCGTTGATTTAAGAGGAAAACCATCTCTGATCAGAGTTCTAGGATCTGGACAATAAACCCCAAGACCGTCGACAAAGGGCTGCTTGATTGCACGTGTGACCATGTGATATCACTTTGCTCCGTCTCAGAATTTTTCGAGATCACTACGTCTCCGTCAATCTTGAGAAGTATCTTGAAGGCTTAATAGAAGAACAGCGCGACAACAGTAGAAGGTAATGCTTCAAGAATTTCAAGAACTTGTTTTCTACTAGTGACTCTGATGTCAGCGCCGCTGGCAATATGACTCACTTGCAGGAATTAATACAGGCAATCTCCACATCAAGAACAAATATCTCAGAGACGTTTGCCTCTTGCAAGAAAGAGGAAGCTAGGGCGCCTAGTTAAAGAGATGGTGGATAACGGAATAATAGAAGAATCGTCAGGACCTTGGCTTGTATTGCGTTGGTAAGAAGAGGATGATGACACAGTTCGTGTTGAAAGGAAGTTAAATGAGATTAGATAAAGGATAGCGTTATCCTCTCATGGATAGACGGACCTCTGGATGCTTTGGCAGGACCAATGGTTCGACTTAAACTTGAAAGTGGATGTGCCCGAGGTCAGATCCAACCTGAAGATAAAGAAAGACATGTATACTCACCGGACAGGACTCAGCAGTTTAAGGTAATGCTTTTCGGACTTTGTACTTAGCGCCTGCCACATTGAAGATTAATGGAGACGTATTGGGTGGACTTGACGTCGGAAGCCTGTTTAGTTTCTGATGACATTGTTGTAGTAGGCGAACATTTCAAAACATCTTAATAATATTCCAGAAAGTATTCCCAGAGCCGTAAAAGTAACCTCAACTAAGTCAAAAAATGCAGATTCTTCGATGAGGTTTCTTATCTTGGACAATAATTTCAAGCAGCAGAGGTTAAAATTGACCCAGAAAAGACTAAGGCAGTAGTTGAGTTGGCCTCCTCCAGAGGAGTACACGATCTCCAAGGTTTTGCTTGGACTTCACTGCATTACCCTTCTTTTGTCAAGGAATTTCTACAATAGCAAGACCCCTACATAGAAACTAACTGGCTAAGATCAGCTTTGAATTGGACGAAGGAATAAAATCTTTAATGAGCCTAAAGAAACGGGCTTTGATACTTCCCCTATCTGATCTATCCCCGGACTGACAAAGTTTATCTTGGATTACGGATGCTAGTAATGAAGGAATAGGAGCCGTGCTCTCTCGAAGTTGGAAACTAAGAGTTTGTCATCGCTTGACTTCAGCAGAGCTTGGGCTAAGCCAGAAAGAATTAGTGTCTCCGTAAGGAATTCTAGCCATTGTGAAATCTATGAGCATCGTCACTACCTCTATGGACGCAATTTCTTCTCCGGACTGATCTTCATCCCGTAGATGGCTCTTGAATTTTAGTGAACCTAGGGCCAGATAGCTCCTGGATCCAAGCTGCAAGAATGCTTAAATCCCAGCTTCACCAGGGAACACTCTCCTTGAAATGCAGATGCGCTCTCGAGACCCTGTAAGAAGAGTGCAGGACATTTCACGAATGCAGAGAAAAGGTTCCCAGATGAAGTGAACATTTTCCGTGAAAGTTTAACAACTAGAGGATGCCAATGGTTACCAGTGCAGGGGCCCAAAGGGGCACGACTAAGAAGATCACTGCTATTAGAGCCAATTCTGGAGAGGAAAACTAGAATTCGGAAGATCGACCATCTTGGCAGAAATCGCTTGGAAAGCACTGCAACAAAAGTATTGGGCTCTTTGGGACTCTTTACACTCTGAGATGAAGTGTTTGCCTTATCGTGAGGGAGTGGAGGTGATGGAGAGCTCTTGTCGTAGGCAACTAATTCTCCCACGAATACAAAATTCAAGTTCTACGAGTCATGACAGCGCAGAGTGGGAGGCCATTTTGGGTTTATGGACTTTGAGGGCAAAGACCAGGAGCGATTCTGGATGGGATATCTTCAGCATGCCGACGTCGAAAATGGTGCAGAAGATGCCACGCTTGCGGCCAGAAAGGACCCAAAACAAGAACAAAGACCCGTTTACAGCGTGTAATGTGGGCGCGACCTTAGAAAGAATGAGCTTTTAAGATATTTTAGGACCTCTTTCCTGTGACTTGAGAAAGACTGATCAGGAGGTATGTGCACAGTGATGGACCTATTTTACTTCGTGTGAAGCAGTCCCATTCCAGATCAGGAAGCCTTGACTGTGACAGGAACTTGTTCGAGCATGGATTTCGCGTTATGGCGTATCTATGATATTACATTCAGGATCAAAATTTTAAATTTTTAGTTCCGCTCTCTTTGCTGAATATGCAGGAATTCTGGAAGAATCAGACGGCGTTGCATCCTGAGTCCATTAGCATGGTCAGAAAAGGATTTAATCAGACGATTTTTAAACCATCATCTTTATTTGTATCAGAAGATGGGGCTGGCTGAGATACACATTTACCACTCTATAACTCAGCCTATAGAGCGCAGACCATGGAAGCGGCGGATCAGATATGCTTTTGGTCCAGACACTGCGGTTACATGCTTGATATCATATTTGGACGACCGAGTGACCCTTCTCATGAATGAATACCTGTATAATTTGAGGCTCGTTTGGAAACCATTGTACATTTGCCCAGGAAGACGAATTAAAGTGTGATGAACGAATGAGACTCGCTTCGATTCGGGCAACCGTATCATTCAGAGAGGAACCAGTCTGGTTCTTATAACCAGAAGCGACGAATTCTGGCCAATTACAGCCAGAACTGGGAAAGGACAGCATATCGTCAAGAAACTGAACGATGTCATCTACCCAGAGTTCAGAAGGTCACTAACGCAAGCCAAGTAAATTCGCATTAAATCGGCTAACCCCTACCGGGCTACTGATCACAGTTCGAAGTAGAGACTGCCAGGCATTCCCAGTCTTTGGAAGAGGAGCAGTGTTACAAACATCAAATTCCTTCCCAGCAATGCGCGGAGGTCTGCTCGGTTGGGAGAAAGGTTTTACAAAGTTAAAGCTAGGTGACCTCTCGCGACAGTTATAGCACCCTGACGGCATTCATTTGGCGATTTGGCGATGATGTGGCGACCTTGGCGACAAATAGATGATTCCCGAAAGTGCAACCCTTTTCTCGATATTTCTTGGGAGAGGGGCGAGAAAACCTGTATGACATCCTGTCGGAAGAATATTTAAGGACAGCTGCGCCTAGATGGGGAGGGGCGTCTTTTATCAATGGGATCATGTAGGTACAGATGCCTTTGGGGTTCTGCCACATGGTACTGCAGAGCTGGAGGTAGGTTAGGCACTTCTTGAAGGAGTACAGTTATGGTCTACTAGTTATTAGTTGTTACTGACTGTTTTGTGTTGTTAGATAAAAGGTGTTGAACTGTTTATTACCTGCAATTGTTATCACAGTGGTAATCTATTGCAAGAACTATTGGTTTCACCAATACCTGCAAATGTTTTCTGTATATTTTGTAAATAAATCTTCATTCTCCATTGTCTGCGTGTTGGACTGTTTACACCATACACCCACAGTAAAACTTTGTGCAACAGTATGTATGTATATACAGATGAAGAGCCAGTAAGACGCGCCAACGATACTTTCGTTACTCGGAGTAGAGGAGCCCAACCTCCGGCGCAGTACTATTTTTAATTAATTAACCATACAATTTTTGAGCTACTCATGAATAAGAAGCGTCGAAAGAATTTAAATTAATTTTCTGTACCTAAAAGGGGTCCCATGTCCAATCAACCGGTACGGGTGCTGTAATGGTACCAGGCACGAAGACATGGGGCGGCGTTCTGTACCTAAAAGGGAAATCTAAAGTTATTACGAGTTATCCTCATTTAATCAGTCTTTCGTCCATCAAATACTCATCATTCATTCACAGAGCTAGTAAGAGAAAAGATATCCTGTTAAAGCTGTTGATTCCACAAACATTATCAACTGCGAACTATCAAGTAGATATTTCCCTTTAACAGCTGATAATCCTTTCAATTTAAATTTAAGAAATTTTTACATTTTTAAAAATGAAAAACTTGCTTTCGTTTATGCTGATTTCAAAATTTTATTAACGATCTTTTATGCTCTGTTTAAACACTTTATAAATGGTAACACTGAACTGTTTATTAAGTTTTAAAATTAAAAAAAAAATCTACTCTTTTAATCTGAAGTTGAAATCTATTGTGGAAAGTATTCCTGGTAAAGTTAATGGAAACATAGTAAATATTTTAAATAATCCAGAAAAGAAATTTTAAATTTCTTACACATGAACATTTTATTTTGTTCATGTGTAGCTTACAATTTGCTACAATCTTAAATAACTGGACTCTGTTCAAAACCAATGCAAGAAATCGTTTCATAAATTATTAGAATGAAAATAATAGGGCAAATTCTAAACTGGGTGTTTGTTCCTTCCTTAAAATTTGAAGTGGTTTAATCTAGCAGATTTTGATCCTTTTCTGAGACAAAAATCAGTCTTTTTTTTATCATTTCCATTAGTATGTCAAAGACATTTGAAAATAACATCTCCCTATACAACTCTAACGAAATAAAAGTTTCGATTTATCTTCATCTACAAGGAGTTAAATATTACAAAAATATGAAGATAATTTTCACATTTGAGTGATTTAAAATATATTAATACAATCAGATAAAATTAATTATAATTTTATTTTAATAAGAAGGCTTCAATTCAAAATCTGGAAAGCTCATTGATAGTATGATTTATTTTTGCAAGAACTATACTAAGCCTAAAATAGGATGGGCTTTAATGAAAGATGATTCATCAGTAACGGATAGTATTCTTCGAACAATTTAATTATTAAGGAAGATATCTGATACAATATCTTCTTCAGTCTGGAGTCTACATAATTATTTACGTTAATTACAAGCATTTGGAATCCTGGAAAGTAGTATTCGTGCGTAAGAACAGTTGCATAATTTTTCAATAATTGTGCCATTTCCTTTTATTTCTTTAAACTTATATAATTTCATTTTATTTCCAAATGCACATTATTTATTTACTAGATGTTTCCACTTTCCGCATCGCGGGTGTGATGAAAATCAGCCTGAAAAATCAGGTTTGTTAAAACTGTGCTAAAATCCTTGTCGGCTGATAATAGTTACAATATTGCAACCTGTACCTTGCATCCAGCAACAACCCTTTTCGGGTAACCTAAAGCGGGGCTTACAAGATTTGCACCCCCTTCACCTCCCTCTACAACAGTTTTTGTTGTACGTACTTCATGGCAATACACCTGTCATTAAAATGACCAGTTGTCGTTTCTTCCTAGTACTTCCTGTACAACATTGTTTACAGGATACTTTCCGTTGAGGGCGATCCCGCACAATTAGGAAGATTGAAATTGTATCGCCAGGAAGGAATAATTATTTTATGATCATGCAGCATTTTTCTTACACAAAACAATTTCAAAATCATAAAATGGATTTTATAAATTGTCCGAAACAAAGACCACTCCAAGTGGTCGCTCATCGACATGACTGTACCACTGACCGCGTAGACCCCAACTGCCAAGTAACGAATCCCTTTAATTTGCAAACGATAAAAAGGAAACAAAAATGTAGCTGAATTTTAGAAGTTCTTACTGTACAGGGTGTGATGATTGAAGGCCAAAATCAGTATGGCTGCGGTAGTTATAATCTTACAGCACTTCGTAGCTAAGCAAATTTTGGAAACACTCGGAAATTCGCAAACGAAATTACTTCTGTTTTAGAGGGTTTATCGGCACAAGTGATCATTCATATTTATGAACGGAAATAAAGCTTCTGTAAAATTCAAAATGACTGATATTCTTCTTGGTCCCGTTTTGAGAATGATAGAAAAACTAAGAAAAATGGTACCAGAGAAGTGTTACCGTGCCATGAAAAATGCATTTAATTCTACTTCGTAATTATTATTTTTATATTATACATTCAGAACTAAAATAAATTCGTATGAAAATGTAAGGGTCTTTTTTTGTTTGGCAATTGACATAAACTTGTAACTTGTTTGCTTGACTCATTATAGTTTTTCCTGATAGTTCTAGGGAAATATAGTGATTGAATTTTATAATTGCTAAAAGCTGTTTGATTTGGATAAACGGCTGGTAATGTCAGAAATTTGCAAACTACAGCAACGGTAACTTTGGAAGAACAAAGTTTTGAACCGTGAAATTTTTTTCACAGATTGAGTGATAACATGAGGGATTTCGGACATAGGCGTCTGGCTCATCAGTCAATGGTGATACTAAGGTGTCCGCGTGTACTGATAACTCATAGGCCGTCAACAGATATTTCCTTACCTATTTTACAAATGCTATATTCTGTTTCAGTTTAGTGGGTTCATTTAAAGGACCACTTGAATGACTGAATAGACACAGACAGTAAATTTCTTCTAAGAGGAATATAACTTCATCTAGTAAAAGCGACAAATCAAAATAGAGTAAAAATCACGCAAATCAAAAACTGGTTGACGAAAGCGATTTTAAATTTACTTCTAAAAGGCATACTGCAAAAGCAAACATAGACAACCAAACTAAATCTAATGACGTTAACTCCTCAATTAATTTGACCAATAAATTTGAAAATCATCCTGTTGATGAGGCAGAAAAAGGCCCGACTGTTCATAGAACCCCCCCCCCCGGTAATGGTAAAAAAATGGCTTTCATGAAACTCTTAAGAAAATTAATTCCGAATGGGGAGAATTTGATAGCAAAGCTAGCGGCCCATATATCCAACTTTTTGTTCAAGACGAACAGCAACATCGAAACAACCAAATTCTTAAAAATAAATGAACTTGAATATTTTACCATGATGCCCAGATCAGAGACGCCGATCAAAGTCGTCATAAGAGATATCCCCCCTGAAACCCCAATTGAATATGTTAAGGAATGTCTAATTAACGAGTATAATTTTGAAATTGAAAAAGTCGCGCAACTTAAACAGTTTAAAACTAAAAGACCCCTTCCCATTTATCAAACAACCCTTAAAAATAATGCTAAAAATAAAGAAATCTGGAAAATAACCACTCTTATCTTCTTAAAATAACTGTTAAAAAATGTGAAAGGAAAACTGTCTCAATTCAATGTTTCAATTGTAACCTGTGGCATCACAGCGCAGCTGGATGCGGCTATAATATACACTCATGTCCATAAATTAAGGATAATGAAGTTCAGGCAAAGAAAGAGACAGAAGCAAAACAAATTTGACTTATTTGTAAAGTCTATTTATTAAACAAAAGGTAAAGAGCAAAACAGATGCTATATGTTTGACATAATTAATAAAAATTGCGATTTTTACTCCCTGGAGCAAATTTCAAAAAAGAACCTATTTACAAAAAACAGTATAACATGGTTAGTATGATGGTTAATACGGAGTATGTCTCCCGGACGATGCAATACAGGCCTTACAACGCCTAGGCATGCTGGTATCCAAATTATCAATCTCATCTTGAGAATATTACTCCACTCATCCAAGCTTATTGTGCCCTCCCGAAAGTTCCCCAGGTGGGAGGGTTGACGGGGCAATTCGTCGGCCAAGCATATCCCACACATGCTCTATTGGATTCAAGTCCGGTGAGTATGCTGGCCAATCCATACGGGTGATATCCTCCGACTGAAGGCATTCGTCTACAATGTTTGCACGGTGAGGACGGGCGTTGTCATCCATAAACAGAAATTCAGCACCCATGGCGCCCCGAAACAAACGTACATGTTGTTCCAGAATGACATCCCGATAGATGTGGCCTGTCATCGTTACACTCTGAACATGCAGGTCAGTTCTGGAACCAAGAATAATTCCTCCCCAAACGAGCCATCCTGCACAACCGTAACGGTGTCGTTCAATGATGTTCTCTTGGTGGTAACGGGTACCTGGCGCTCTCCATATGAAAGTCCGGCGAGAATCAGACTGCAAACTAAACCTGGACTCGTCGGAAAACATCACACAAGACCACTGTTGCGGTGTCCACAAAGCATGCGCTCTACTCCAGGCTAATCGCAGGCGACAGTGAGTTGCGGTAAGTGGAACACATCTGACAGGCCTACGAGCATATAGACCAATGTGCCCTAAGCGTCTGTACACGGTCTGCCTTGAAACTGTCGTACCGGTAGCTGAAGAGAGCTGACGAGACAGGTCTGATGCTGTGCTCCGTCTGTTTCTTTTGGCAGTAACTGCCAAATACCGGTCCTCATTCGGCGTTGTAACTCGGGGGCGACCTGTGCTGTAACATCTACTCACATTACCATCATCTTGGAATCGTTGCCAAAGCTTGGAGATGACACTCTGGGCGATTCCAGGTTCCTAGGATACTTCCAGCTGGGTACGTCCACATTCCAGTCGTCCGATAATTCTACCACGTAAAAAATCATCCAAATGCTTCCTTTGTGCCATAACTATGCGGTTATTGCACTGAAAGGCTTTTAAAGCTCTTGTGAACAATTTTACTTCTTTGCCATTCCTTATATACCCCTCTCTTACACTTTCGTCATTGTGACGTACTATCCGCGCCATCTGGTGGTTTCCTGTAATTTGCATATTCTTCTTCAAGATGTGTGTGATAATTCTACAGGTGAAATTTTTATTTTAGAGTTCAATTTCTGTGTGATTCTGAATTATCCTTAATTTATGGACATGAGTGTATATAAGAAGCCTGAATTATAACAACTGTCATTTATTAAGTGGTACAGAATGAGTAACAAGTGAGGGAAATATATAAATATTTCATATAATTAATCATTTGCTGCAAAGAAAGTCTGTGAAAGAAATTAAATAAATTCAAGTTTAGTTTTCTTCTAGATGCATCATTGAATAGTAAACGAAATATATTGCTACCTCTTGAAAATACTAACCAAAAATTTGAATTGTACAGTAATGCACTCACGCAGTGTATGTTTTCAATGAATTAAAAAAATTATGTAAAATAATTCAGTAAGTTTGAGCAAGGGGATAAAGTTAAGACTTCAGAATGCAAAGAAAATACAATTTTTATTTATGCTCGATAAATCAAAATTACCGTAATTAAAAATAGAATAAACTGCATTTTTTAGGTTTTTTTTTTACTTTGTTTTAATATTTAGTTCGATCTTTAAGTATTTTATTCTTAAGTATTTTAAATAAAATTTTTTATATTTTTGCATAAGGAAATACTTTTCCTTGTTTGATGAATTTTTATGAGCATTAGTATAGAAAGTTATAGGGGAAGTTTCATAAGGCATCGTTTTTAGTGTAGTTAATATTTAAGTCCCCTTTCGAAGCAACACGAGGCTATTTCGGGACGGACCTCGCAATTTTGAACCACGGTCAGATGACGAGGATGACACCTGACGCATCCCTCTTCAAACTTCCACACCACGCCAGTGGGTGGACGTATGGCCCCGACGGATTTAACGTGCACCATACCGGCCGGCTTTTTGGTGATAACTTCCGAAAATGTTAGTGCTCAAAAATAATTTTTTCTTCTTAAATTTAAAATATATATCTTTAATGTCATGTTTATTTACAATTGAATTTCTTATGTATAATTTAATATTCATGGATCTCTTAACAAAGTAATTTTAAACTTCAAATTGGGTTAAATATTTAACACTCGTTCTTTTAGTAACTTCGCAGCCTTCGACGACCAGCTTGCTTACCGGGAATATGGTTTAAATTGAATTTGCATCATTTTATATTCATAGTTCCCTTAACAACGTAATTTTAAACTTCAGAATGTGGTAGAAATTTAATCCATACTTTTTTAATGGCCTTGTACACTTAAATCTAGACAGAGAAGGGTCTTTTTGTTGCTTGTTTTGGTATTAAGACCATAACCAAATTTCATTTATCATAATTCTTGTGTTTCTTAATTATTGTGTTGATTATACATACGGATAGATAAACAGTATACAAGTTGACAGATTTGGTTCAAAAATTCATACAAATTTACGATTTTTATATAAAGGCCATATGTTAAAGTGAATTTGTTTGCTAAGTCAAAGGAACAATGAACAATTTCTGCTGTTAATTAAAGTTTTCCTATTGCAGTAATTTAGTTAAATTGTTGAAATTAAAACTTTGCACAGCATTTGAGTTAATTTATATTAAAAAAGACATTAGTTATTCTGAATTGAATCCAACCAACCAAATTATATAAAAAAAAGTTACTGAACCTAATAAACAAGTATTTTTAAAATAAAAAATAGATTTAACATTTAAGTGCTAGTTTTCTTGCGCAATCCGTTCATCTTCCGCAACGGAAGCAATTGCATCCTCCGTCCTTTTCCCCCGCAGCCAACGGCAACACAAATGAAGAATTGCTCTCTTTCCCCTTCTTCAGACCTTGACCATCCCAAGATTGTGAGATCAAGTTTCAAACTTCCCCTTCCCAGTACGAGACGGGAGATGAGAAGTACAATACAGCCAACGCCTCCTATATCTAGGAGATAGGAGGCATTGGCTAAAGGCTGGAAGTTACCAGTCCGCGATAAGGGGGAAGGAAGGGATTGACCCCACCATCATCGAGAAAGGGGAGATCAGAGCGAGGTGACAAATCAAAGAGTAAAAGGAAAGCTTGTATCCTTCCGCAGGAAGGCGGAGCTTCGCGAAAGGGGGGAAATTACAGATTTTTTTTCAAATTTTTGCTCAAACACAGCTTTTATATATTTTTTGGAAAATTTTAAAATATGCAACGGAAAGAAGACTTTAAAACGAAGCTTTCTATAAAGTTACTTTTATTTTAACTATGCTTGAAAATTTTCTTAAAATGTTTAAAACCCGAAATTGAAGTTTAGCGACATTTGAAAAAAATTTAAAAATATTTTAAGCGGTCGTGAAAAAAAGGCATTCTATAGGAACCTTTTTTTATTTCTTCTATCGAATGCACTTGATTGCATCCAAAAAAAACGCTACAGCAAGAGAAAAGGCGCAAGTATAAATCTCCATAGGATAACATTACGTTCTGAAATTGTAGGTGGCGTGTGCATGGCAGCCTTAATAGACAGAAAAATACTAATTTTAAAACAAAAATGTTAATATATGTTCAATGAACACTTAACACGATTTTCATACCTGGATAAATGAAAACTAAAATATTGTATACTGAAAAGCCAAAATATGACCACCAATCTAAAACCTTGTTGGTCCATCTTTAACTCATGTACATGCTAATAACTTGAATATATGCAGGCACGGTCTCCACGAGTTTCTAATACATGTTCAGAGGCAAAGCACACCAAATATCTAAGCACAGGTCTGTCAGTTTATGTAATTTATGCAGCAGTAGGGCCGGCCGAAACAAAAGAAGGGCCTGGTGCAAAGTTGATTTGCGGGGCCTTCAAACTAATTTCGTAAAACAAAATAATCTATTGCATTTTTCTATTTATTACACCGCAGAATTTGTCTCATTGAGGACTTAAGGAATACGTGACAATTCTAAATAATCAAATTATGTGATTTATGAACGAATTTGAAAAATTTTAATTTCATTAAATAAATCAATTTAATTCATTTCTTCCTGCCTAGTCGAATTTTAGTCTCTACGTTTTCAGACAGTAGTGAATATCATTCTAATTACATAAAAAAATTCCTATGATGTCCCATATTCGTGATAAATTTCCAATCTCTTCTTAAAAGAAAAAAATGTCATTATAGTTTATGTCTAGAAAATATTGAATTTGAAAATATTCTTTGACAGATGTGTGTGAAATAGCTGATCAGTTCCTTAAAATAAAAACTGTTCATTTTTTTTTTCTCGCCAAGTTCTTTTACTTTTAATTCAGGTGTTACTTTTAATTAACTCTTCCACTATTTCCTTTGCAGTTATTAAAAGAAGATATGAATCGCGATGCACGATACTTTTCAAAAAATTTTAAAAGGACTTTTAAATGCGAATTTGTGTGCGGATATCTATATTAGAATTTTGAAATATCTGGCTCGCAATATTTACTTCATTTAGCATGTCATACCAAATAATTAAAGTTAATAAAATTTCGAATGAAGTTTACTTTTGATTAATGGACTTATGATTTTTTTCCATGTCAATAATATATTCATCAAGAAAATTCGGAGCTGTAGGAAATTGTGATACTTGAATGTGATCTCACAGATTTCACACTTTTGAAGAGATATTCCCACGTCGTTTCTGACAGTGGCTTGGGAATAATTTATTATGTGTTTACTAAGGATTTATATCCTATCAAAAATAAAGATTTATTAAAACGATTGCGTGGTTCTATTTCGTTTTTTATGACCTCTGCACTCGGGGTAAAACCGGGTACTTTTTGTGGGGTAAAACCGAGTACTAGAGAAGCTACGGATACCCGAAACAAGAGGATTTTCTTAGGTTGTGAGATAGTTGGTAGTTTGTGAGGACCATTCCTATTTATTCTTTTTTTTCTCATATAAAACTTAAAACGCATGTAAATTTAAAAATCTTTTTCTCTAAGACTTTGCAATCGTTTGGTTTTAATTAATGCATTGACATCTGGACTGGGCTCGTCTCTTAGCTTGAATTTTAAAGAAGAAAGAATTACGTTGAATACAATGTTCTTCTTGTACTTTTGGATTGGATTATTTTTCTTCTTATGCTTTTGGCATTTGGGTCATTAAAATAATAGGAGAACCCAGTAGGTCATTTACGTTTTTCCAATTTCTTGTTTTATACAACATTTGTTAGATACTTACATTTCATTTTGTCGCTATTCTGTTCTATTGTAATTTCCAAACCAGCAGTGTTTCAATGCTCTAGTGACATTGCTAGGTTCCCTATTTAATTCCTACATATTTTATCACCAATTTAGATATGAATTTTGCAAATGTTTTTAAATTGATTGTCATTATTCTTAAAATATTAACTATTGTAACTAATGATAAATCTTTAAAAAAACTGTCTTTATTCTTAAATTGTCAACTACTGTAATTATTGTTATTTTTTAAAAAAATCGACCTTTTTCTTAAATTATATCAACTATTATAACTTAAATCTTAGAAAATTGTTTTATTCTTAAATTATCACATAAAATAAAAAAAATATGCTACTTTTCCACTGAAAATCTAGTTTTCCCTAATTTCCCATAGAGTTGACCCTTTATCTACTGACGGTACTTTAAAGTAGTGCTTTAATCACGTTCATACCTTCGCAATATGGCTGTTTTTCCCGACAGTATTCACAAGAACATGGAGAATGGAGTTTCAATAACAAGCAGTAAATGGCAGCTGAAAGCAGAAAGTAAAATTTTTCAATTATTAATTAAGTAATTTTAATTAATTAAAAAAGTGTTTTCCTCATTCCCAGGGTTATTCTACATACAAAAATTATCGAATAATTAAAAAACAAAATTAAAAAGTTGCTAGTAGGTAAATTCAGTAAATAAAGGGTTAACATGTGTATCCGGTTTTACCCCACTAGTGTGTAAAACCGGGTACTTTGACTTTTTCTACAAAAAAAAATCATTAGTAAAACTATAACTTTTCCTAAAAGATATATTGTATTCTGATAAATAATGAATATTTTAGTAAAATTTAACAATGTGTATGTCGAATAGTTTAGCTCCAAAAGGCCTTCAAACCTTAGGTATCCGGTTGTATCCCACTTTCACTTATATACTATGGTTTGGAATTCTTTGCGAGATAAGGGCTTTTGCAAACCTTTATGTAAAACCTCTAATAGTAGATCCGTTACAGTGACAAATACCATAATTTGTTTGGTTGAAATCCAGACACGTAGGGGGGAGGGGGCCAAGTATAGTAAAAAATTCTAAAAGCTGCCTGCCGATGACCCCCTTTCATAACACTAACACAGAGTTTGTGGAAGTGTAAACAAAATTTAAGACGTCAGAACGCAAAGAATTTACAATTTTTAGTAATATTTGGTAATTCAAAATTATAGTAATGAAAAACAATACTGCCAAAACTTTTAATTTTCAGTTTGGTGCACTTTTTCATTAACAATGGATGTAAAAAAAATGAATTTTCTTTCATTGGCGGAATGACGTTGTATTTGTGAAAACGCTCTCTATTACAACCAAATTTTTCTCTCGCCGCATTCACTGGCATAAATCCAGACATTTTGAAGATCCGGACGTTAGTCCGGACGTGAGCTTGAAATACGGAGGTATGGTAATCCTAGTTATAATTAGTAGCCACTGTCTATACAGCTCCCCAAATATAATTCCTCTTTTTCGATAGGCTTTCAATTTTGACTGATAACGCTTTTCTTGTCGAGTCTTTTACCGTTTAAAAGCAAATAATCCATTCTTGTATACTCACATCACTTTCAGAGTCAACTACATTAACATATCTTAAAATAACAGATAATTGTTCTTGATGGCTCTGGAGTGCAATCTAATAAAATTGTGAAATATTTAGCTTTTTTATTTAAATATATTATTTACTTTCTAACTTTTTTTTATCCAAAGCAGAAATCAGTTCTCCTTGTATTCTGTGAGATAAATAGGAATGCGATGTTGATTTCACACAACGATCCAAATATTGTTTCATGATTTGGTGAAATCTTGCAAGTAATTCTATGAGATCTAAGAAATTACTGTTCTGTAGTTTATATAAAGCAACGTTACTGCCAGTGGCGAATCTAGGATTCGGGTCTGGGGAGGGGCTGAGGTCATAAAAATTTTGTATCGTAGTGACGAATGTCAAACCTCATGGCTTATATAAACCAAAACACTTTAACTTTACAGGCTTTCACTCTTGACAATAAGAATAATAAAGAACACTACAATACTTTCGATAATTTAATAAAAAATACAATGAAATAGCTGACCAAAAAATGTTTTCGACCGCGCCAACGCTACAAGTGCAAGTGGAATGACTAGAAAAGTAGGAAAATTTTCGAGCCTGTCAAGTCAGAAAGCAATATTGTCACGATTTTATTACTAATCTTTTAAAATGAAAATTAAGATCAAACAGTTGTAGTTATTTTAAATTAAATCAAGAATTTTGGTTTAGCTCTGGGGGGAGGGGGCTGCAGCCCGATAGCCCCTCCCCTGGATTCGCCACTGGTTACTGCCCTTGAATGCCAACTTATGCTCTGATAAATATAAAATTGAAGCCAGTATTCGTTCATAAACACACTTTAAACAGTATGTTTCGGTTTTAGTTATTTTTTCATGTTCTCTGTCATAGTGTTTCCAGTTTCAAATTATTTTTAAATTGTAGCAATTTATATATAGTTTGTGAATTATCCTCCGTGACTTTGTAATCGCGAACATGAATGAAACTCAATCATTAAGTCATATGAAACACAAAGAAGTGGTATTCGAGAGAGGCACAGGAGAGTAACCATCCCATCTTCGTTCTTGATATCCATCATTCTTTAATTTTCTTAAATAGATTTCAGAAAAACTTCTGCTATTTTTATCAATCGGAAAACAGTACATTATGTCGCACCATTTTGCATGATAGCCGTTCTAAATTTATCAGCTATGATTTCAGGCTAATTACTAGGATCATTGATATCGCCATTTCGTTTTCAACTCTTTGTTGATCCTGCTGAAGCTGCGATCCTTTGACTAATTCATCTTGTTCGTTATTCGACGCTGACAAAAAATCCATCGTCTATAGGTTTCCCTCTGCTTCATAATTATGTTTCCCTTTTTCAGTTTATAATCTTATAATGGCTTTCCTCTTCATTAAGACGAAAGATGTCTTTACCATGATTAGGATCGTTTTCGCGGATGTCATACAGAATGTGATTTTCGCTACATTTGATTTTTCAGTAACTGTTAATTATATGTTACGTCAGTTTGTTGGACATTTTATGTTTTTAAAATTTTGTGAGGGAGTTCCTCCCGTTTTCAGCAATTTTATTTCTTTTTCTATGCTTTTCTTAAATTCATCAGATCCACACATTTATTTTCCTTCGACATCTCTGTCCCTAGTTATATTTCAAAATTGTCCAAATATAATATAAAAAATTAAGATAAATTTTTAGTAGTATGATTACAAACAAAATGTAACAAAGACAATTAAATATATTATTTAATAATTTTCAGTTATATTATATTAAACATTTGTCTTCCCTTTAAATACGAATTTTGTATTTATTTCCCCACCAAACGTACGATGTACTATCATCTGTTACAACACAAGCATAATGAAACACATTTTTTTTTTACTTTTCTTACTCGATTTTGGCTATATAAGTGAGATTCAAAGCCCCAACCTTGACTCCGACTGTTCGACGTGAAATGTGTCCACATCGCGTGATTATATTTATGTATATACGGATTAAATGTATGTTTATTCGGATTAAATGTATGTATATTCGGATAAAATGTATGTATATTCGGATAAAATG
>BGPR01003040.1:126239-151406 GCA_013235015.1 Araneus ventricosus | reverse complement strand
TGAACTTTAAGGCGTTAATCAGAGAGAACAAGTGACTTTTTTCTCTCTCTCTTTTTGGTCTCAAGTTATTTTATTTGGTAAGTATTTTCTTTATGGGTAGGTATTTTTTATTTTATTTTCCTGAAGGCCTCAGGCGTTCAAATTCGTAGTAACGATTCTGATGGGGCGCCAATTAACTCCAGCCCAGGGTTCTGAGATTTGTTAAGACGGCCCTGAAAATAATAATGTTGGAGTTTCGAACTTAGTCTGTGTTTACTCTCTATTATTGCGTTGTATTATATTAGATTAAAGTCAAGTTTTTAAGCTACAAGAGGGCGGTTTTTGAAAGGACCTCGTAATTTTAAATGCTGACCAGATGACGAGAACACCTGAGCTGTGACGCAATTCTCCAAACTTCCATTTCATACCAACGCATAGTAGTGCAGTTTTGGTTTGTAGAGCGAGATATATCAAAATTTCGAGCACGGCAAATGGGTATTTTCTTTGGGGGTCGTAGAGAACCGTTTGGGACCCTTAAAGCCATAAATTGTTTTTAAACATGCAGTCTAGTTTAAGTGAGCCTTCGGATTTCGTTCTGTAAAGTCTTACTTGCTCTTTATCTGTCTGATTTTAGATTTTTTTATGTCTAATTCCAGGCCAGGTATATGACCCCATTTGGTACAGGTTATTTTATTATTTTCCATACTTATACATTATTTTAAACGTCCTTTTTTCATTAAATTTTCAACTTTAAAGTGAATTTTAAAAATTTCAACACCTTGAGACTATTTTAAATCATCTCTGCAATCGATTTTCTTCTAAAATTTCTAAAAATTAGCACCGATAAGCCCTAACATTTTCATTAATTTTATTTTTTAATATCATCTATGTCAGTGAAGAATTTTCACTTTTTTTTTTCAATGGCGCAAAAATCAATATAGAGTCGAAAAAAACCTGTTGGAAGATTAAACAAATATTTCGTGTCTCGGATGTGAATTAATAAAAATTTTAGTCGACTATAAATTCGAAACTTTTATTAAAAAATCATCTAAGTTAAGAGGGCGGGTACACAATCTAAAATATATTGGAATTGTTAAGGAAGTAAACACTGAATGGCAACATGATAGCATTATTTTCTGTTATAACTAGCAAGCACTGACGTTTAGTCTATTTGTTTACCAAATAGTTATTAGGGAACCGGAAGCATATGCATCTTCTTAAAATCTATTTTTCAATTTCAGCTTCATAAAATGAGTTATTAATCTCATAGTTTACGTATATGCATACTATGTACAAGCTTGAAAAAATTTCATAAATTAACCTTTAAAAAAAATATAATTAACAGGAGCTCCAATGATAATAAGAAACAGTTTTTTGTCTCTTTCGCAAAACATGTTTTTTCTTTTCAAATTTCGAAATGCATACACAAAATTTTTTAATTGTATTGCTATAAAATTTTATACTACGTCTAATATTTACAAGAATTATTCATCTGGTTTATTATGATTTCATTGATTTCCGGGCAGTAGTATATTATTATAGTAATAGTAGTTATATTTATAAGACTTTTTTTCTTTTTAATGAAAAAAATTATTATTTTTCAGATTTTCAAGTTACATGGCATTCAATTCTTTTGTAAATTTGTATTTTAAAATAAAATGCAAATAAATTCACTGTAATTATCGAACACTTATTCACATACTACGTTAATTTTGGAGTGATTTTATTCATAATTCTTTCTTCATATACTGTAACGATTTGTGGTTATGAGTTTCTCAATTATCACATCATAACGCGTTTTCGATTTGCTATTAAAAAAAAACTTAAGAAATAAATATTTTTTAGGCTATTATGTAATTAAAACAGCTCTTTCTGCCTATAAATGCAGAATTTTTACATCAAATATTATATTTACTAGGGGGGAAATCAACTTTCGACGATTTTCGTTGCCTAGAGCGTCTCAATTTCCTTATTTACAATATGCTAAAGTAGTGTTGTATAATGTTATATTAATGTTCCGATTTGTAGCTAGAAGAGGCCAATTTTGGCAGGGACTTCGAAATTTTGAACGGTGACGAAATGACACTTGAGCAGTCACCTCACTCTTCAAATTTCTAATCCATACCAACAACACACACGCTTGTGTTCATAACACATAAACAAATTATATTTGATCCCACATTATAAATGTGTAATTATAAGAGAGTGTCGAAAGCAAGAACTCACTCCATTTTCTTAAAACCATAACATTGGCATTTTTTATTGTTAATTTGACCGACAGAAAATAAAATTTCATTGATCACAAGCATTAATGAAAATGAAATTAAGAAGGTGCATAAATAACGTAAAGTCAAAGCAGTCAACCCTGTGACTGATTTGATCCAAAATTTGCTACGGACCTACATTTCTGTTGATAAAACTGTATACCAAATTTCATCCATCTAGCTATTTTAGTTTTAGACTTATCGTATTCACATGAACACGGACAGACAGACTTCCCGCGAACGGATTTGTACAAAATTTGAATAGAAACCTACAAATTGTGTGTAAAGATCAAATACCAAATTTCATCCCTCTCGGTCTAACCGTTTTTGAGTTATCGTGTTCACAAACAGACATGATACCAAAATTGTATTTTTCGGACTCGGGGAGGTCTAAAACGTGGAGATTCGTCAACATCTCGAGTTCGAATTTTTTGACGATTGCAAGACTTTCTCCTTATACACTTCGTAAACGAAACAGTAAAAAAGTTGGCTTGCAAGTAAGGAATGGAATAAGGATATTAATTTTAATTTTTTATAAATGCTTTTACTGAAAATTGTAGCAGTAAAACAGTTCGTAATTTTCTTTTATAATTTTGAATTTAATTATATAATTGAAATATGTTTCTTAACTGTTTCTGCTTATTTCATTATTGATAATATTTAATGATATCAATTCAGATATGTGTCACGTTGCTAGAGAATCCTATGAAAATAAAATTATCAGCTTCGGGTTGTACTTTCGACGAATTCAATTGAATGAAAAGACAGCATTAAAGTGATTTGGAATTTAATTTGCTTTTATGTCGTAAATTAATTTTTTTTTGTCAGAGTTAAATATTGTTGCATATTTAAGTCCTTTTTTTTTACTCTCATTTATATTACAAGATTTTGAGAAGTATGCAGAACAGAAATACGTTTTAGATGGAAAAAAATTAAACAATAATATTTTGGATTTTAGACAGTCATGGTTCTAACTTATCAGAGATTATTCACGTCTCTCCTTCCTGGCCTATCATCTATGCATCATATTTAATTCGATAGGTTTAGTTTAGTTATATTAACGTCCCGTTTTGAAGCAACACGAGGGCTATTTTGGGACGGACCTCGTCATTTTGAACCACGGTCAGATGACGAGAACGACACCTGAGCTGGTACCCCCTCTCCAAACTTCCACGCCACACCAACAGGAGGATGTTTGACCACTACGTATGATTTAGCGTGCAACAGGCCCCATACACGACGGATCTTCAGTGGAATTGGGTTTCTTTATATATATTATGAATGCTAATCCAGAATGTGTGTGAAAACGACACTCTTCTATTTCTTATAGGTTTTACTGACAATGTATGAAACGCCGGCATTCTATAGAATGCCGGTCATTTTTAGGCAAAGAATGAAATATGATATTTATTATATACTTTAAATAGGCATTGTATATAATACCTAGCCATTCTATATATTATTCATTATTGGATTTTGTTAGAATATATAGTAGTTATTTTTAGTGGGAAAAAATAATGTGCTTCATATTTTTATTTATAAATGTGTGAAGTTGGAAATTTCCTCAAGAACATGGTTTGAATGCATCCTTTGGTATATAGTTGCATTTTACAGAGAAATTAAGTGTGCTTTAACATGATTTTTTATATTTTTTTTTACAGTATTAAAGAATTTAAATTTCTGTAAATCTATGCAGCTTATACTGATAATTTGTACACTTTATTCATCAATACTGTATTTTCGTTTTTACATTCTGGGTATTAAGAAGCTATTTGATGTATGTTAACCATTAAAGACTTGCAGAAAAATATTTTGATATGCTGTAGGACTCTTAAAATCTAATTCAAAATTATATTATTGAATCATTGTAAAAATTCACAGCAGTATAAAAAAGTTTCAGCCTATGCATTGATATACACTCTTCTATTATTCAGAACTACCTCTTTCTAACTTATTAAATTTGCTGAATTGTTTATTTTCTTGTTTTATGAGCTATATGATTTTTATTCCAAAAGATGCAAATCTCTTATTGGTCAGCTAAATTTAAAATACTCAGAATTCTTACATCTTGAAAACTGTATAAATTATTTCTTTTGTGTAATGGAAACTTTTTATGAATTTGCCAAAATACCATGTGTATGATAATAAGTTTTTAATACTTTTGATATGCATACGGCAGTATTTTATATACTTGGTTACGAATCAGGAAAATTGTCTTTGTAATATAGCTTTGTTTTTTTTTGCATGTTTATATATTTACCATTATTTATTAAATATACTGCAGAGTTGTCTAATATTGTTTGTTATAGGATTTAATTAAAATTTATAGCAGTTATTTCTGTGGAAAAAAATTGCTTAGCATTCTTGTTTCTAAATATGTGAAGTTATGTTTCCATAAAGAAATTTGAATGCATGATAAACATTTTTATGAATTAATGTATTCTTCTGTATATAGTTGTGTTTTACAGAAATATTAGTTCAGCTTACTTTGCTTTGACAAATCTTTACAGTATTAAAGATTTTAAATGTCTTTCAGTCTCTGTATCTTTTGTTGATATTTCCTATAAGTCATTCATCAACACTGCATTCATGTGAACCATTTAACAGTTGCAGAAAAACATTGATATATGCAATAAGACTCTTAAAATGTTATTCAAAATTATAAATGAAATAAAAGTATATTGTTAATTGTGTTAATATACTTATTTGGCTGGTATAAGTTTTTTTTGTCAACTTGTTTTGGTAAACTTGTAAAAATATCTGAACTATAAACATTGTTTTTGCATTTTGATTCAAATATTCAGACACAAGTTGTCCCAAAATAATATAAAGTTTCATTGCTATTCTATGCAATAACACCATGACCATGATTTTTCAGGATGTAATATTTTAAAAACATATCCTGGTTAATAGTTATCAGTGTAGAGATGTGTTTTTGAGTTGTGTCAAAAAATATCAGAATAATAGCTGTCTTAGGTAGTACTTAATACTCTGTTCTGCATCCAGAAAACTGCCTTTGTGTTTACCAAAAGCTTTGTTCGGTGGTATGTTTGTAAGCTTATATAGTTATCTTTATTTATTAAATATACTGCAAAGTTATTCCTTTTATTGTTACCTTATAGAATTTATCGATTACTTATTTCACTGGAAAAAGTTGCCTAACATTGGTGTTTATAATAAGTGAAGTTGGAAATTTTTATAAAGAAATTTGAATGCATAATAAAGAGTTTTATAAATTTATATATAACTCTGTATATAGTTGAATGATACAGTGAAATCCATTCATATTAATTTGCTTTGACATTTATCTTTTACATCATTTAAAGATTTAAAATTTCTTTTGATCTATGCAGCTTATTTTATATATTTCATTCACCAGTGCTACATACATGTGAATCATCAATCAGTTATTGAAAATCCTTTTGATAGGCAATAGGACTCATAAATCTTATTCAGAATTATAAATTATTGTAAATTGTGCTAATGTACTTACTTGACTGGTAGAAGTTTTTTTTTTTTTTTTGCCAACTTGTTTTGGTAAACTTGTCAAAATAACTGAATTATAAACATTATTTTTTGCATTTTGAATAAAATATTCAGATGAAAGTGGGCCCATAATAATATAAAGTTTTATATAATTCTATGCAATAAGACCATAATAAACCATTGTCCTTTTGGATGTAATATTCTTATCTGTGATGTTAAGTAACCATGAACTTTAATTGAAAATCAGAAAATAAATTCACATATTTGTATGAAAAAATTTAAAAGATGACTTCTTTTTCTTTATTTATACAAATCTGTATGAAATTAGATGTTTTCACTTGAACGAAAATAAAAAGACTGTTGTTGGAAAACTGGCAGGAAAAGAATCCTTGAAATAGTTTTAAATTATTGATATAAATTGCGTTAAGTAAAAATAACTTATTAACATAAAAGTCATTTTATTTGTAGCAACATTTCATTCTAAGTTTCCTTCCCCTTATATTTTAAATGTGGGCCTCTAATGTGCTGCTTGTTAAAGTACACAAAACAAAAAATATTCTAACAATTTGTTGGCAAAACCAAGAAAATTGCCATATTTTAAAAATTGTTGTAATGTTTGTTAACTTTTTTAAAAATTTTGTTTAATGAATTCATAAAGTAATGAGTTGTAAAATGAACATAAACTTTAAGCATGCTGCATTTCATAGCATTTTATTTGCTATGAAACACAGCAGATATTATAGATATCTTAGATTATTAGATATTATTCTTATATAGGCTTTAGTTAAAGCTGAATTTATTTGGAAACTATTTACGATAAAAATATTAACTAATGTGCATCTAAATACCAATATAATTTTTTTTTATTGCAGCATACTATGAAAATTTAAAACCTACTTGCTTAATAATGTATCAAAACACAGAAACATACAAGTATTTATATGGGATTGTCACTATAAATCTCCATTTCAATACAATTATACTAACATCTGAAAATCGAATCTTATCCATATGTGCTGAAAACATATGGATAAGAATAACATTTTTATAAAAATTTTATTTCGAGAATCCTAAATTCAGGCAACAAAAATATTCAAAAGTTACTTGAACTTGAATTTGTGTTATGGGATTTGAAGCAACAATGGCTATTATCCCCTACTTCCAATTAGATGCAGTGCTAATCGTTCCAGAAAAATATGAGCAGTTAGTTCCATAGCAAAGGTTAAAACAGTCCTTGACAGTATTAAATCAATCCCAGTGGTGATTCAAAAGTTGCATGACAGTCAAAACAAACATTAGAAGGCGCGCTGATAATCATGTGACATATTTGGACCAATGCAAATCTACTTTGAAAATGATGGGGGCAGGAATAGCAGGTACCCTACGTCACAGAGTGGGGCGTGTCCTACGTAGGCTCCGATACGGAGAGATCGAGTAACTCTTGTTCGGGAATAAGAATTTCACGAGATCAAGAATCAACGCTCGGTCACGGCTTACTCGATTCGGATGCTAACACGCTGTTTGGTGAATAGCGCCGATATACAATTACAACTACATAGTAATACGCATGCGCTCTGATGATATCGTCAACGTTATGTACAGAGAAAATTTTCCAAGATTCAGTCAGAGCGCATGCGCACAACGTTTTTTCAACTCTGAGAAGGCAATGCAGGGTAACAAGATACGTAGACAAATCGCTTTCGCCGAGTTGCGATCAGCGACATCTAGTGTTGGAAGTCGACGTAAAAAACTTTTAGACGACCACGTTAATATCTAGACATCTTTGATGGAAATTAAAAAAAAAAAGAAACACGTTCATTTTTTACTGCTCTTAATTTCAAGGGTTTTTTTTAATTATGTTAGTACATTCTCTTTCAGTGATTATTTATTTTGTATTTTGAGTCCTTATATTGCTAAATTTCATCTAAGCTTTCAGAAATACGTTCTTTAAATTTCAGTTATGTTGAATAGCATGTTAGAGTCACAACTAGTCTAAAAATTTTTCTCATGACAATATATTTTATCAATATTTGTTTGAAGACACTTTAAAATTAATGATTTTTATTGAAAAAGAGAGTGAACTAGTATTCTCTAGATTAAAATAATATGGTAAACAGTAGGAACATTTTTTCCTTTTATAGAAAAATTTGACAAAGATAAACAGGGTAATCTGGTTTTTATAGTATGAAATATTCTTTTTGAGTACTTTGGTATTTCAACTCAACAGCAACTAAAATATCCACAAAAATACTAATTGTGACACTTCCATTGGCATGGTAACAATCAAAATGTGTCAACTTTCCACAGTAAACTTGTGATTCATAAAACAAGATTCCTGTACTTTGCATACTTTGGCAGCTGCTGTATTATCTGATAGATGACTTAAAGTACCAAAACTTTTGCTTGGCAAAAACTGCTGTCAAACTTATAAAGTTTATATATATATATATATATTTGTTTCTTTTGAGGTTTTCTAATAAAAATCTCTCTGTCAATAAAATATATTATTTTACTGTCTTAGATAAATATTTCTCTGTTAAAAATTAAATCTCAGCAGGAATAATAAAAGAAAGTGCATATGAAAATATTATTATCTAAGAGATAAACTAAACAAAAATTAAATAAAAAAGCATAGATAATGACAGATTTAGACAAAACGATGACAATACAACTTTTAGCGTACAAAGCAACAGCCTCAAGTGATTGCATCAACAGAAGTTTGAAACGATAATATTTAAAACAATAAAATGAATTTCGAAAGTAAAAAATGTTCAAAAGGAAAAAGAGTAAGGAATCGAATGGTAAACTTTATCAAAGACCACTCACCATAAAGATTCGAAATTAATAAGATTTTCTGTCAAGGGTAAGATTATAAATCAAAAGTATACCTTTGTGGCCTGAATCCTGTCCAATATCAATATGAGAATCATTCTGAGAAATCAAAATGCACAATCCTTAAGAATAATAAAAAAAATACTAGAAAGTGTTAAACCCTACACTCTCTCGCTCTAATTTTTGTTGCTTCCGGTATATTTGGCGTCGGTGGTTACATCGAAATTTCGGCGAGAGTGTTGGGTTTACACTTCTAGGCCCTTTGATTATGCTTTTGGATTGTGATTTGATTTCTAGAATGATTCTCTTTAATCTTTATACTGATCTTATTTTTGCTATTTCGCTGGAAAAGTTACGAACATCATTCTCGAAATTCATTTTATATTTCATCATATCTTCAAACTTTATTGTCTGCTGTCTATTACACTAAAGTATATTGTCATCATTTTATCTAAATCTGTATTATCAACTCTTTATTTTGTTTAATTTTCTATTTTTTTCTGTATTATATTATAAATAGCTGCATTTGCGCCTTTATATATAATATTATGAATTTTTTATTGGTTTATTGTTATTTAATCACTTATTGGTTTGTCTTTTTAAACGTTATTATCTAAATTGTGCAATGGTGGAGTTTTGTTAATAATTTTATCGAAGTTTCCTTCACTGTACAAAGATAGCGCTGGAAGGAAAAAAACATTAAATGTACTTTATGATTTGTCTAGAAATAGGTGAGGCAGTGCGTGTTATGTATATTTATTTTTTCATTATTTGATAATCAGTTCATCACTTTGGCACTTATTTGCATTATTTCCAGTCTTTGTCCATTTACTAAACCAAATAATACTTTTCTACTGAAGCTAAAGCTCATTTCATTGCTACTATCCTTCAATATAAAAGAATTTATTAAATGTTTGGTTTATCAGGACATATATTCAAACAGTTAATGCAAAAAAAGATTAACTGTTACGACTTACTATCTCTCACCATAAAAACTGTAAAGCATTATTTATTTCAAGCTTTCATTTTCAAGATTCAATACTAAGATATATTCTTTTAGTAACAAAGAACATTTAAAAAAAAATGACAGGAGGCTGTCTTTTCAACAGTCGCTAATGTTAAAGCATACGGCTACTTTACGTGTGACTCTCTTTTGTTTCTCGTAAGTTTTTTTGTAACTTCTGTTGTTACCCTTTATCTCTAAAATAAGACATTAAGTTATGTTTATACATATATAGTTACCAAGATATAGAAGATCGCATTACCAACAGGGTATTCTACAAACTGTGAAAAATTTCCCTGATTTACGCATAACTAATTATATTAGTTTCCTGGCTTTCTGCCTACTCAGATCATTGTATGTATACAATATACATTAAAAACACTTTTACAAGTTATTTAATATGAAAAAAAATTATATATTTTATGAAATTTTTTTTAAAAATGGAATAGACATCCTAAAAAATCTATTAAAACAGTATATTACATTTCTTATATGTAAAAAATACTGGAAATTTTAACAAAATACTTTGCTTCTAAAACTACATAAGAATTCTAAGAAACATTAAAACTACTCTTTGCAACATAAGTTAAATTATATTAGCAATAAAGGTTATTATGATCTTTGCTCAAAACTTTAAAACAATTCGATAAATAATTAGTGCTCTTTGCATGAGTACCAGAATAACATGTTGCAGCATAAATATAAAAATAGTATAATTGTACATACCTAATAATATATACTTTAGCGAGGATTTAAACAAGAGAAACTGCCAAAATATGACTTCAAATCACAATCAAATGAATACAGTAAATTCTTGATTATCCGGCATTCAAGTATCCGGAAAGCTCAACTAACCGGAAAAATTAGAAAATGAGTTTTTCTAAAAATTTTACATCCGCTTGCCAAAATTTAGCACGCCCGCGCAGTTCCATTCACACGCACAATTTATTTCTGGATGCAACATCCGCTCCGCACGGAGAGGCATAGAAAGAAAACAAAAAAAAAAGCAATATACAGTACTGTGACGTACACAGACTTGTTTTATGGGGAGGGGGGTTCAAAAGCAAAGCGAGACCCCCCCCCAAAAAAAAGGTCCAACTTTCGCCGAAAAACAAGACCTAAAAACGAAATCAACAACCGAAAAAAAAGGTAAAGGGACAGAATCGGTAAAAAGAGAAAAAAGCTCATTAGTGGGTTACTCCAGATTGGTAAGTCTCTTTCTTTTCCTTTATATATTTACTCTCCAAATACTTGCAGATGTTGATTCCGATTAAGTAATATCACATGCGGGAGAATTGGAAGCGCGTATTGCCCAATAACCCTTGCGATTTTTTAAAAGATGATTAGTTTTGATATTCAATCTGGGATTTGTTCATGATCACTTAAAAGAGCTTTATTAAAGTTGCTGAGTATAATATTTTCCAGTTTCGTCGGCTATTTTTATGTTTTTAGAATCTATATATTTACGGTAAAGATTCAGCTACAGATCATGCTTTTTTTTATCATCAATGTTAAATTAAAATCTTCATATATGTTTTGTAAATACAACGATACGGAAGATACAGAAGTATTTTTAAAAATTATATTTAATGCACATTTCAAAATGACAAAAACAAATTATTTGGCCGAAAAAATCTAAAAAAAAGGCTACCCCCCATTTTGCCCGTTACACTCAACTATCTGGATTTTTCAGGTATCCGGAAATCGGTGTTACCCGATCATGTCGGTTAGTTAAGCTTTTACTGTATAAGTTTTTTTAAAAACAATTCCATTTATAATTACAAATAATGTTAGACCTAGGATACTAATTTATAGATAATAACTCAAGTAACAAATAACTGTTCATTTCCCCAACTTCTCCCTGATTTTTCCGGATTGATAAAATTCCCTGATATCCCGGTTCTGTCGCCACTCTGACCAATTCATGTGTATTTTTGTCCAACTTTGCGACTCAGTAGTCGCTGAACTACAATTCCAATTTTTTTTTTTTGTAATTTCTGTTGTTACCCTTTATCTCTAAAATAAGACATGTTATGTTTTTAACATATGTAGTTACCTAGATATAGAAGATCTCTCGTACAAAGTTTTGTGGCATTTTGGTGTGTGAATAAATTTTCTTCCCGAGACCCCAATGGGTGGAATGTAGTCCTATGTTAAAAGTGAATAAAAAATATTGTAATAATGTTACATTTATTTCATCTGTGATTGATTGATTTACTAATTGTAAACAAACTTTTTGTATATCAATAAAATATTAAACAATTGAAATGCCTATTTTCTGTGTAAAGTTTCACATTAATCATTGGCTTATAATTTATAGCAACAAAACCGATTGACTCAATCTCAGAGTATCCTGCAAGTCTTATACAGAAAAAGGTTATCTTGAACTGGAATGTTCTATATTGAATATTTCAAAATACTAAGCTAACCTAAGAATTTTCTTCCCGTTTTTAAGTTAACCCAGTTTCTATCTAAGTATAGAAATTATCTGAAATTCTCTAATATACCTTTTACTAACTTGTGTGATGAGGTTCTGGTTATCAAGCTTTGCCAAATTCACTTGCAAAAAAAAGTTTCTTCGTTAATAATCTAAGGCAGAATAACAGTCTTTTTTTTTTCTGTCACTCTCCACTTTTTGTTCAGGGCATATTAGCATTCAGGAAATTCGTAGCAAAAATTTCAACTTGCATTTCTTAGATTGTAAATTCTCTATATGTTTACTTTGATAATTGTGAAGTTTTATATTTTGCATATATTTGTTTCTGACCCTTTGCTTCTTTTCTTGTATAAAATTCGTATTCTTTTCATCAACAATTTTTTCAAGTATTTCTTCGCTATGTTCATTATATAACTTCATTTACTGAATATATCCTTCTGCATGTCACCATTTATTGAATTTTTTTGTTACATTTATATGTGATTTGCTTTTGTGCCTTTAATTTTAAGCTTGTTAAAATACAAGCAGTCTTTTCTCAGGAATTTCTAAGTTCAAGTTAGATAAATTCTGAGTAATATGCTAACTAATCATTACGTATTTTACTATTGAAATGATTATAATTTCTTTGATTAGCAGTCTAGAGGAGGAAGATTTCAAACTTGAAATAAAATAAGTTACTATTATGCACTTTACAGTGACTCTGAGAAGGCACTGAATTATGCATAGTAACATATATATCTTATATGTATATGAATTATAAGATAGTTTAGAATAATTTTAAATGATGTCAAATCATATACTATCTCATATGTCATTTTAATTTACAATCATATGTACTTTTTCCTGATAAAACCACTTTGAATTATTAATTTATTTATTAATAATTCAAAGCAATATTATTGAATTATTAAGGAAAAATTGTGAGATAAGATTTTAGTTATCAAAATGACTTGGAATGTTTCATGAAAATGAATATTTAGCTAATAAATATTTCATAAATAGAGAACATGTGCTGTGAATGGAGTTCATGAAGCTCAACAAGAAATTTGAAATTTTTGAATATATAATTATTTAATTCAAAAATTTACAGCATGTGTGCATTAATTAATAGGATCAGATGTTTATCGATGCATGCATGTTGTCAACATGGTCATGTGACATTGAATGCTCCCCTCACCCCTTTAACAGACACGGGTAATTACTTTTAAAATCGATACCCACAAATATTGTCAATCTTTTCTCATGATTACGAATCATACACATTGTGTTGTGTAATTAAAAAATGGTTCATCATTTCATAATGAATGTCATTGGTTTTTAATCGAGACCAATGATGATGTAAATTAGGAACTTTCACTATATAATATTTAATATGAAAAATTACATTTTGTGTATCAGTTTTCATTCACCATTTCTAACATACACATTTTTAACTATAAAAGGAATTTATTATGGACATGACAAAATATCAAAAAATATGCTATTAGCACATACATTTTTTTTAATATGTAGAAAATACATACTAATATATATGATATTTTAGATTGTGTCACATGAAATTTTTTACCAAAGTTGATCCAACTTTGTCAGAATTAAGACAAAAATATTCCAAAATGGCAGAAATCCGATAGAGACGATACATTTCATATTCATCACAGTCTTTCAGATGAATCTCACAACTATTGTGAAAACGTTCTAAAAACTTTTCATTGTATTCATCTAAAGGCTTATTCAAGCAAGCAAGGAGGGCATATACCCACATACCAAGAGATTCTTCCATTCCTAAATTTAAAAACCAATCATGAAGGTATTTAAGGACCATTAATACTTTGTGTTGGTTTAAATGAACAATAATACTCAAGACAGGAAGATGGCCAACTTCTTTACTAGGTTTCTCAGACTGCTTTTCACCATAGATTTTGGAGTATAATCTAGAACCTAGACAGAAGAGACACCAGTCTGTTATCTCAACCTCAGGAATTTTCACTTTTCTAGGAAATTTCTTTTTCAAAAATTCCTTCTCCTTTTTCAATATTTGGGCATATTCACTGAATTTTTCAGCATACCTTATTGCACACTGCCTCATGTGCCTCTGTTCTTTTTCCTGAGGAATTTCAATTGTTAATTCTTCAATTTGAGTACAGGAAACATCACTTTCTTTGAGCTTTGATTTAAGATTAAATTCATTACCACCAAGAGGTACAGTGTCCGAATCAATGAATTGGAATTGGACACTGTAAGGACGACGAGTGTGATGCTGGATAAAAAGTCCTTTTTTAGTTATTTTATCACTGTCGTTTTCTCCCGACATTTTCTGAAAAAAAAATAAGTAAATAACATTTTATAACACAAGTGATTAATTTTGAAAAGAAAATATATATGGATAATATATTTTCTGTACGCACACATATTTTGTTAGAATTTAAACCTTCACTGAAGCTCCTATTTTTATGGTATGGAAGAAAAAGACCCATAGTTATCTTTATACTTTCTTTCTAACTGTAATGCAATCTTATCAAAATTAGGTGCAGGGAAAAAATAACATGAATTTGCATCTTTACTCAACGATTCATAGAAGGCTATGGCAAGTATATTTCCAGTGAAGGATAACAAGTACAAGTGAAATAATTTAGCATCTCTTCCATTCTAATGATTTTCTTTTAATGTGTTTTAATTTTTATTAAAGCATGATTTTTGTTGTTTGATTCTATAGTAATTCGTTAGTTAATTATGGACAATATTGTTGATGCAATTACTGGATGCTGCTGCGTTGGCGCACAAAATGTGTATTTTATCGCTATTGTTTACTTCTGTATTTTCTTCTTTTTTGTATTCAAATATCCAGTGAAGGATGTTGCACTGTTTTTCTGTATCTAAGGGTTATGGAATAAGTTATTTGAAAATAAATATTACTTAAAAGGGCATTTGGAATGTATTAAGACAGTTTTAGTTAAAAATGAATTTAAATTTGTCTAAATTCGTAAGGAACAAAATAATGCTTAAATAAATCTTAGATGTAATAAATGAAAATTTATCAGATTGATATTTTTAGCAATTACTAGATTGATATTGTTAGCAATTACTGTAGTAATTGCTTCAAGAATCTGCTTATGTTATTTTAAATCATTATTCTCTATGGATAAACAAATATTTTCCAAAGTTAAGTGAGAAACATACAGAAATTCTATAGCAGTCTGAATAAATTATTCTAGTCTTCTCAAGAAAAGAAAGGGTAGGAAATGGCGACCTAATTTTAAATTTACTCTATTTATTAGAGGGAGAAATATATTATTAAAGATTTCTTTCCATGCATATTTTTATTAAATTATAGAATACTTACTTAAATTCGGAGGTGTTCGAAGTAATTTACCTATGTAGACATCAACTCAACAACTGTCACTAGCTTCGCTATCCAACACGTGCAGAGAGCGTTGCAGTGAGTGAAAATCCGAATCGTTAATTTTAGTGAATGTTTCAAGCATCCGGATACAATTGAACGGATCTTAAATGATGCAGCAGGGATAATGCCATGTTTACTGGGCTGGACTTTTTTTTCTGGGGATAACAATATGGAAGAGTTTTCTGGTTTGTTCACTTACATTAAAACATTAAGGAAGGATGAGGGTTATGTCACAGGCGTATGCTCCAGAAACAAAGTTCTTAGCCTGTGCCGGATTAAACCGTTAAACTCGATTATCACTGAAGTTAACCTTAACTTTATCTGTTTGTATGTTGGACTTCCGCTTTGAAGATTCAATTGACTTAGCATTACCCCGGAATTACGTAGTGCAGGCACTTAATGTCAAACAAAGCAGAAACTCGTCCCTATGACAAATTTGTATGCACGTATTTCTCAACTTTTAACATTGTTTCACATATGACGTAATTTTGTAAAATTTAATCTAAATTTTCAGGTTTTCGGTATATTAAAGTATCACTTATTTCTTTTCAACATCAATGAGTGTGACAATCCTCCAAACTAATTCTTCCTCAGTAGGGAAGAAAAGTGAAGCAAAGAATTGAAGGAAGACATCAACAAGAAGGTAACTTTAAACTATTTTTGATATATTTTTATTCTTATTATGGCTACTAGAGCAATTTCAGAAACTGCTTTAAAATATTTTTACCGCGAAGTTAAAAGATTTCATCTTCGTCCTGTAAAAAAATTGAGTTTTCAGTTTGATCCTTTTCACGAAAATGCGAAAACGGTTAGGTAAGTTTCTGATTTCTTTTATGTTTGTAGTTACACAAATTATTAAATTGATTTTGAATATTCATTTGCTTATTATTTCTGCTATTTGTACCTTTTATTTTGAATTGGAAGGATTGATTGACTTTGCAGTGCTTATTCAGTTAAAGTCCGAATAAAGTGTTAAGCATGCGTTGATTGATTTTATCATTTTCATGATTCTTAGTTTTAAAAAGAAATTTAAATGTTTAGTTAAGTTTGCACTTCATTTTTAAAGTGTTTAGCTTTTTAAAATTAGCTCTCCTTTTTTGAATTTTATTTCTTATTTCTAGATTATTAAATTTATTATGTTTTTTTTCATATTTATTTTTAAGATTTTATTTTCAAAAATAAAACGCGCATGCTTACAAAGAAGTATTTTATTGCATATTAAAATTATCTTATATTTAATGTTTATTTCTATATTAATCCAATTATATCTTTTGAAGGATTGTGCATATTTTTCTGCTAAGAAATTAGGATTGTATTTAAAGTATTAGAAAGGTAAAGGCATTAAAAATTTATGAAAAAACATTGAAGATTCTTGATTTAAATTCTTTGATTTTCTTAGTCTTCTCTTCTCCATTTCTTTCTATAAATTAAACAACTAAAAGGGCTGTTGATGCGATTTCTATAGACTTGGAAAAAATTAAGAAAAAACTTGAAAAGCACAAAAACTAAATAAATTTCGTTTGTGATCACAGTACAGTAAATTTAATATATTTTTCTGTAAAAAAATTCTGTTTTTACAACATTTTCTTCTTATCCCGACACATCAGTTTGTAAATATGAAAAATTACTTTTTGGCTTAATTATTTTGTTATAATGATTTCTTTATTTTGTAATGTGCATATTTCATGATTAAAAATTATATGAAATTGTTTGTGTAATATATCATTTTGTCAAAATGACTTTTTATTTCCATTTGCTTCTGTTAGTACACTGCTAAATGGCTTTTGTGAAGTTGATTTTCTAGGGGAAAAAATACTTATAATAATGCCATCTTTGTGTGCACCAAAAAATTCTCCAGAGTATAATAAAAATTTCATTTAAATTCCCATAACTGTTTTTTAGTTGCTTTTCCCCCTTATTAAATTTAATAATATTTTTCATGGGGAGAGTATTGTGCTTTATCTTTTTAATTTCAAGTTTAAAAAATAACCTTAAAATTATTTTGTGATATATTTTTAAGTGGTGTTATATGTGACTCTTGGAAGTAGGTTCATATACTTTAACTACAAAATGAACTGATATTTATATGTGATGCTATAATAGCTCCAACCATAAAATTTTATGGAACAAGCAAGACTCGATTCTTAGTTTATTCGAGAAAAAAGCAAATATAGGTCACAAGAAAAATGCCAACTGTATTTTTATAAATAGAAAGGGAAGACTAAGAAATCGGAGGCAATTTGCTTCTTGAAACCATGATGTAACAATTTTACCACTGATAAAAAATGTCTCTTAATAAAAGTAAGTTGTGGTAATTCGTATGGAAAAGTAGTTGTATATCTTCGAGATTTGGTTTTTAATGCGTTATTATGTAATTTAGGATATTAATATAATTTGATCATGTTAATTCCTTCATAACATAACAATTGGGTCTCGGTCAGAAAAAATATCATTCAGCAATTTTATATTAAATTTATGCTTAATGGATTCTTTACATTAGCAGCCGTCTTGCTTCTTGGCATCACTGGGTAAAATTAATTATATAACTAATACAATTATATAATTAAGTTTATTAATTATGTATAGCATTTATTTTATAAATTAATGATATTGTTTTATATTAAATTATTAGTAATTTTATATTAAAATTATTATTTAAATATTTTCTAAGTATTTATTAATTTTATATTTTTATTCATTAAAAATTTATTCAGTCATTCAGTATTGTGCTTTCTTTTCAAGTTATTGTGTGGTGTATTAACAACATCGTTAAAATTTGGGATGAAATCTACCTTCTGGTACATTATTGCCAGGACAGTTGAAGCTGAAGTTTGTGTCGAGATGTATGCTGGATAGCTGTTTTATCTCTATCTAAAATATTTAGCAGAATTCCTAATATGAAGAAAATAGATATGAATAGACATTATTTAGTTCTAATATTATGGGATGGTGTGAGTAAACTTTGCGAGTATTGAAGATTTCCTTTCTTGAATCTATTGAGAAATCAAAAAGATTAATTTGTTGTCCTAAAATATCTATTTGTTGCTTGTATTTTGTAATTTCAAATAATAAATGTCACCAGGGGAATTTACCACCACTGTGGACAACCCAAACAATGAGCCGAATGGATTCTTTGCATCGGCAACTGTCTTGCTTCTTGGATTCCCTTGGTGAAATTTATAAAATTAATGTTATGATTAATTAAATATAAATTAATGCTATAATTAATAAATTTATTTAATTAAGTTTATTAATTAAGTATAACATTATTTTTACAAATTAATGATATTTTTAAGAAATTTAATGATAAAATTTTATTAATTTTTCTCATTAATTTATAATAGTTATATAATTAATTGTATCCTTGTTGATATCGTAATGATATATTATATCGGAAGGTAGATTTCAACCAAAAATTCAATTCAGTTTAAAATTTGATGATAAATATATTCCTTCCACTTTCCTTACTGATATGATTCTTGAGTGAAAATGCGAACCCTACCAAACTTGATTATGTAGACACTTTTTCTTTCTATCACCTATCCTATTAATACTTAAAATGTCTTTTTCAAAAATATATTTAGTACAATGTTAGTCTAATTTTTCACTTTGGTAATTTTAATATATTTGCCGCATTTCATGATATTATATCACTAATCCTTCCTTTGCAATCAGAAATGGAACATGAAAGACAGCAGATTCTAAGTGCTTCCAAAGACCACTCCTTCATTGATAATAAATATGTTTGGTTGAAATGTGATCCAGTCGCGAATGTATTTGCAGTGCCATCCTTTTTATTTCTGCAAAGATTTACTGTTTATGCACATGTTCATTTCCATGAAGGCTGTTTATTCATTAAAAGTCATCTTAACATTTTTAAATCAGACACGACACATTTCCACAGAAACGTGGATTTCTGCTTTTTCGGCATCAGATTTTATCATTTTTTTTTTATTATATAATAATTCTACAATATTTTTAATGTCTTAAGCACTTTTTGTATAAATTTATTTTATTGTTAGATTAATTACACTTATTTTACTTTTCAGTATTTATGTTTCGCACGATTCATTATTTATGAAGTTCATCTTTTTTTGTTCCAAGCCTGTGTTGCGTCTGTTAAATACAGCCTTTCAACATTTATTTGAGTGCCAAGTGATGATAATAATACCTTGTGATGCTCTAGTATGGCATCAGCAATGAGAGCATGTTAAATCAGTTCATCATTATATATCAGGGGTCGATCCAGATTTTTTTAGGAGCCTATTTTTGTGTGGGGGGGGGGGGGAATTGTGAAAAAATTTTTTATTATGTAAAACCTTAATTTTTAGCAGTCATATTTCTATATTTTAAGTTTAATATCAAAAGTGTTTCATTGAACCAAATATATGCAGTCATTTGATATAATACTGGAAAAAAATACTCGTATATATATATATTGTGCAATGCCTCATTCAAAATCTTTTAAAAAAGAAGTCAGATTAAAAAAAGGGACTGTTTTATGAATTTGAATTTTGTGAAGGGGCCGTTTTTATGAAGTGGAATTTTGTGAAGGGGCCGCAAAACGGCCCCAATTTTTGCCTGGATTGACGCATGTATATCAACCTTTTTTTAACATGGATATTAAAAAATCTTTGTGCCATCACAAAAAAAAAAAAAAAAAAAAGATTCAACTGAGAAATTTAAATATTCAACCTGGATTTTCTGGAACATGCAATAAACAGCATTGCAGATGCTTAAATCAACTTTTTGCAGCATTTGCAAAACCTTCATGAATTATGATGACTATTATTTTGTTTTCAATTGAAATTTATTTATATAGTCAAATTTATGGTATGAAATTTCTGACAGTATTTCAAAAATTAGTAGTAGATGTCAGGATGCGATAAACTAGAATTTCTGGCAGTGTTTTTCACTTATTGCACTGAATTGAATTTTGAATAAATTTCTTAATTGCTATTAAATGATATATTTCTTATATATTGATTGAAAATTTTAAGAATTTTCCAAAAGATTGAAAACTGATTTTTTTTTTTTTGTTGTCATATGAATTGAAAATAAATATTACTTAAATTTGTGTAAAACAATAAATTAAACTTAGTAAAACTTGGAGCATACAGACTTCCAAAGCTAATGAGTGCTATTTTCTTTTATCAATTATTGCAAAAATAATAATTTTCTATTGTAAAAGGAATGAAAATTTTTTACAGACCTGTATAGTGATGAAACATGTTGATATTACTTTATTTTCACACTTATTTTATTTAATACATATTTCTTTTTATTTGGTGTAACTTCTGCTTACCCTATTAAATAGATCAATATACTTGTCGTACTATAGTAAACTTAAGCTTTTTAAACCCGTAACTTCTTTTCAGGTAATAAGATAACCATACAATCTCATTTCCATCAAACAATTTCATTTTACGCCCCCCACCCCAAGTTAGAAAATAAATGAGGAGTTATTTGCAACTTATGAGGGATGCATTTAAAAATGGTTATTTAGAATAATTAAACATCTTGTAAGTCAAAAAGATTTTTTAAACTATGCATGCTTACAAATATTGAAAAAATTGAAAATGCTGCAAGACTTCGTGTAACATCAGTATTTTTCTTGGTGACTCCATTTGGGGTTGCAACCCATGTTTAAGAAGTGCTGCTATAAATCAATGAAATTATCCATGCATTTAATGAAATTGGCATGTATTTGCTCATTTTGATTTCTTTATAATTACACTTGATTTTTTTTCGATGCTATTTCCGTTTTCCCCTTTCATTTTAGAAATTTACTTTACAAGTCTGTTATTTAAAACAGTTTGAGTTTTTACAAACTTCCTTCGTACATTAAAGCTTAAAGAAGAAAAAAAATCTCGAATTTAAATTTTTGTATTATTTGCATATTAACTTATTATTAAACATCCATTTTTATATTTAGCTGGAAATGATGTAACTCCCCCCCCCCTCCCCCTCCAATTGTTCCATTCTCATTTACGAACATGTAGGAAAGGCCTGTGAACACAGAGCTTGAGTTCAAATTTGTTTATGCATCTTGCAAAAGGTGCATGTTCAATTTTATAAGATTTATCACTAGTGTAATTACTTTGGTATTTATTTTTTCTAAATTAGGTTATAGTTTAAATATATTTTGGTTAAAAAGATTATATATTGTGAATATTTTAATTTCTTTTAAAATCTCTCTAATGAATGTTATTTCTTTTTTTAAATAGGGATATCTATTTCCATATATCATCAAAAAAGATTCGCAAAACCAACGAAGGCTGCATATTTAAGGCTGATGTAGTTAATGATAGGTCAGAACCAACTATTAGTATTGATCTAAGTAAGTTATTCAGTAAATTTCAAATTAAAATTGGAACTCAATTTTTTTACTAAACTTTATACGAGTATGCATCGAAGACTGGTTAAATAATCAATTTATATATAGGCTATTGTACTTTAGTATTCCAAAAATTTTAATTTTTGTAGTTATGGGATCTAAATTGATTTCATTTTTGTTCACTGAGCCATAGGGATTTAACCCTTTGAGGACGGATGCACACATAATGCTATGAGTATCTGGCACACTCATGTGACAATCTTTCTCAAAGGGTTCAACAATTTACCTCTATCATTTTCCCTCTATGTGATACCATTTAAAAATGTTGAGGAAACAATTCTGGTAGGACAATTTATATTGAATTGCAGTTTTTATGCACTTTTGGTATCAATAAAATAGACATTGAGTATCTGTATTAGTTGAAATTTGATTATATATAATTTTTCAAAAATTATGGAATAAAAAGGAAAGTTATTGTTTTAATGTGTTTTTAATTTTGATGCATTGCTTTCTAAAACATATTTTTATTAAATTTTTGCTAGTAATTCCTTTGTCCAACTAAAGCCCCTCCCCTCTTCGCTTTGCTGCTGCATAATGGCAGCTGAATTTGATATGCTGTCAGCCTTCTGGAAAACTAATAAAGCTATGTAATAAATTTTTAAGGAATAAAAATAAAAATTCCTTTTTTGCGCAATTTGCCAACTTATCACATTGCCATCTATGTATGAGAAATGCTCATCTTTTTCTAATTTGAAAGTTTTAATGTATAAAATTCCTGCACCTCATTGAAGATGGACAAATTCTGAAAAAATGTTATAAAAATCATATTCATGAGATTTGCAATAAGTTTGGTGCAAAGAGTTTCATCAAAATGTCGCAGAAACAGCAGCAGGTTTTTATATATATAGAGAGAGAATAGATATTATTATCAGAGTAAGAAAAAAGGTCTGATTTATTCTTTGTATATAAAGAATTTTCTAAGAAATACAGTGTTTTTATTTTATTCTTAATTCAAAGAAACTGATGAACACATACTTTTTCGTAGATTAACCTTCTGACTGCTTATCTCGCGATTTCCATGGGTTGAAAGTTAATCTATTTTCTGCTGCATTCTATGATTTTCTCAAGCTAATGGGTTTATTTTGTATTTTTAAAATATTGAATCATGTTATACTGTTAAAGCCTTGCATTTAAATAAAAATTTGCTTGATTCAATGGTATTTGAACATGTTGCATCTAATTAGTGGTTAAAAAAAATTCAGCAGTCAGAGGGTTAACCATGAAATATTTGCTTTAACAAGAGATGCTTAAAAACTTACCAAATTAAAATGCACTTTGTTAATTATTCCTAACGAATAGTAATCCTTTTATTTTAGATAACGGTCTTAACGTTTTATTCAAGTGTTCAAATCTATCGCCACTAGAAGTTGCTAAAGAGTTTAATCAAATTGTTGAGAAGTATGATGTCCCAGAAGATGATGGCACATCTAAATTGAAAGGAGCATTATTGAAGAAGGCTACTAAAGCAAAGAAAAGGAAGTAGATTTGTACTTAAATATTTATTGTTACAGTCAGTCATGACAAAAGAATCATACAAGGCAAACATTAACATCTTCAATAAAGTCTATGACCAGCTACCTGCTTTTGTGGATATTTTTGATGAAGAGACATTTTATGTGTTTGTAATCTTTTTCACACTTGGAACTTTCCTTGTGGCATTTATCTTATCTAGATTCATTACTATAAAACCTGTTGAATAATTTTGTCATGTTACAAAATGAAGTCAGCATTCTTCATAATTTATTTAACAACATCCTTTATTACATTAACATAGCAAAGTAGAGTATTTATTATTAAAAGTTAAATGCACCTGTCAGTTTTTTCATATTATGAAGCTATTTCTCATCTTCAAATATTTAACTAACTGCCAATTGAGTTTTAACAATGGCTAAAATATATAATGCAAATAAAAGTTTGCTGGAAAAGTGTTACTGCAAAACTTTGTTAATCATTAGTTGAAAAAGTTGTTATAATACATTTTGATGTAATTTCTTCCCACACATCATTAAGGATAGTTTATGCTTGTTATTTTTGTCCGATGCTAGATGTCTAGTCATTTGTTGGATTTTGTTGTTTTCATTTAAATTTCATCTTTTTTCTTTCTTTTTTGCTCTTATAACACCAGAATTCTCCAATTATATTCACACTGAGGTAGTTCAACTGGTCACTCATTATCAATATGTCAACCACAAAATCATATGATCTTTTAAACATTGCTTGTTAATGATTCTCAGTTGATTGACAGAACTTTTCGTGCATGGTCTAAGTTTTCTCCAAGCTGATTTTCCATGGTAATTAAGAGGTCTTGTACATCTGAAATGATAAAAAATGATAATACTTACACAATATATTATAAATTTTGTTTCTGACACTGATTATGAAAATAGTTCACATGAAATGTTAATATTTCTCTTGTTAATGGCATTTTTTGTTAGAAATTTTCCTGAAAATGAATAAAAAATGTAATAGTTATAAATTTTGACTTTGCTAAAAGCAGTAGATGTATTTATGAAATAAATGAAGTCTCTTTAACCACTGCATATTTTTACTTATTCTATCAGACATTCTTTCTCTTTCATTGCAAATCTTGCACAAATTACTTGATGTATATTGCATTTTTTTTTTTTTAAAACAGCATAATAATCTTTTTGCACTTGCATACTTTCTGTAAATGCCTGATATAATTGTTATGCACAGAATGCAATAAACTTGAAATTAAGAACCTGATGAAACAGTGCCTTCAGTCTATAACATCTGTCCATTCATGAGTGCTGTTACAAATTGAGGAAATAAAATTAGAGAAATCAAAGGCATGAAAGAGTACCTATGGAAATATTCTGTTTATGGGAGACAAAAAAATGCCTTTTTAAACATGTTTTAGGGCTGGCATCCCTTCTGTAAATTCTATGATGTAAAAATCGGTGCACACATAATGCAATCAAGCCAAATGAAAATAAGACTGACAAATCAAGTCTGAAACATTATGCTGTGACATTCCAGATCAATCCAGACGTCACTAGTATCCGGTTTTCAGATTTTTTTTTTTTTTTTAAACATGAAATGGAAAATATTCAGTTAATGAAAGATCTCCTGTGATCAACATGCAAATAGATTTGAAACAAAGAACAGTTTCTTCAGTCTATATCAATCATCTATTCATGAATATCATTGCATAATGTAGGAAATCAAATTAGAATAGTGAAAGGCATGAGAAAATATCTATTAGAACATACTCTGTTTATGGGAATTACTCTATATTATACATTTCTGTAATGCCTTTTTACTATAAAATACTATTCTGTTAAGAGACAATCACACAAAGCAAAGTTTTTACACATTCTGGTTGCAATTGGAAAGTATACCTAGTCT